>VWYP01014477.1:94063-156640 GCA_013400435.1 Pycnonotus jocosus
CCGCGGGAGCGCGGCCCAGACACGGGGCCCGGGCGGGGCTGCGGCCGCCTCCGCTGCGGCTGGGGCCGCGCAGCCCGCGCGCTTTCGCATCGGAAATGTGCTTTGGCTTTAAGGGTATCATTTTCCACTTGCAAATATCGCTGATACCTAAGCGAAGGTGCTTTGCAGTCCCTGCTTTAAAGCGGTCCTCCTGTAAAAGGTAATTTTATATTACAATCCTGATACAGCTTGGCATCTTGGGACGCAGGCCTGTTCATGTTTTAAACAATAGATCGGAGAGGATACGTAAAACTACTTTTTCACCGTAGTTACGTGCAGCTATTAATTTATTTAATAGGGAACCCTGGTAATATCGCAGTAACACCTGCAGTATATACCATAAGATTGGATGAGATAGCACTGAACATGTCGCTCTATGCTAATTTAAATGGAGAAAATACAGTAGCATACAGTCATGCAATTATCATATAATTACTATATTTGTCTAAAATTAGTGCAGTGGATTTTAAATTTATGAGGTAGTTAGGTATTTACAGTAAGTGCATACAGAGATAAAATTAACACCGTGCAGTAAAATAACAATAGGAGCATCCCTACAGAACAGCATTCCCACTGTTACAATGGAATCACAGCTTTGAAATACACCTGTCTTGTTTATTTATATAGGAAGGAAACAAAAAACCCCAAATGTTTTTCCTGTGGATCAGGCTCTTCATATTCTAAAACACTCCCAGTATCAAGTTTTTTAGGAAAGCTTAAAGGAAAAATTCCTGAAGCAGAAAGCTGAGCTGTGTTGCTACCAAGTTACAGTGGTTTTAAGACACGCTTTTTTTACCCCATCTAAACTCTGTTGAAATTGTGGTTTATGTAAACATTTTATGCTGCATCATGATTGGTGGCTCTTGAGTCTCTTTAAGGATCATAACTAGAACCATATATGTATCCGGCATTTTGGAGACAGATGTGATTTTGATCTCTCATGTTACTAAAGTTTTATGTTAATTATACTGTCTTAATTTACTTCTGGATCTGCCGTGTTTTGGTTTGAGGATGCAGTGTTTACTGTGTATTTTAGTTTTTTGGCCTCTTTTGTTTATCAGAAAGAGGAATTTGCATTGTAAAATATCTTGATTTGGACAGATGCAGTAGTTCACGAAATGAAGTTTAAGTTCAATATAAATTGAAGACATGTATGTCGTGGTTTAGAGTACACAGTGGCAAATGTTTGGAAACTACTTCCAAAGCTTAAATATTTTGCCTGAGATAGCAACAAATGATTGTCTAATCTAAAACTTTTACTTGCTCTTAAAATGTACTTCTGGTAGCTGAACCTTGAAGTTTAGAGTTGTTTTCCCTCTGAACAAGCAGGTGGAGAGTCAGGCTGAAGCAAGGCAGCTATAATATATTGCAGCGTTGGTAAAGATGTCTTAAAGATAAATTTACATGCAGTCTGTCGGTATCTCTTTTTGCTCTTTCTCTGAGCCAGATATGATACTGAGAAAAACTAGATTATTGATGTCCCCTTTCCTCAATAAAACATCTCCAAACACCATCACATCTTTAAAATGCTGATACCATTTGAAGTCCTGCCAGTGAGTTTTGATCACTGTTGCTTCATTGCTCTTTTGTAGGCTTTTTTGACCCTGGAAAAGGGATTGAGTGTAGATAAAAGACAGATACAACTCATCTACAAATGTACAGAAGCAAAAAATATTTACTAGGTTAAAAGACCACTGAGATAAATAGCATGTCTTTAATTTCTCCATCTTTCCACAGATATTGATATGGTATTCTAGTAAAACTTGTGATAAATGGGAGATATGAGTAGTTGATACCAAAAAAAGAAAAACCAAACTGGAAAATTGTGGCCTTTTTCTTCCCTTATATTTGCATATAATTCTCTCTTACAGCTCCCCTATGTCTGGTCTTATTCCCCACCCTGCAAAAGAGGTCTGCATTTTTAGCACCTCTGTTTCAGATTTACATCGCTTCATATAATTTTTCACAAAGAAATAGGGAAAATGGGAAAAAGAAGTAAAAGCTTGTATTGCCATAACAATTTGATGGAAAATTCACTAAATATGTATAACTGGACAACTTACATATTGTGAAATTAAGGATGAAAAGAAGAGGAGCTGCTTGAGTTTTTAAAGGTTTTTCTATGCTTAAGTGCAAAAATATAAGCAAGGATATTTCTTGAACACTAGCATCCAAATGCATTGGACAGTTTGCATTCAGGCTTTTGGATGAAAAGATACACGGCTTTTGTTTAGTACTTCAGAAATAATTTCATGGAATATATAACTTGAACTCCGTATTGATTTTGGGGCTGGTTTGTATCCTGCTCTTTCATAAGCAGTAGGGATTTGCATATTTATTTCATTGTCTAGTGTGAAGTAGGAAATGTGGGCTGCATAGTGTGGAGCCTGACTCTCATCAGTCGTTTTGAGGGATACAGGCAGGAACTACAACATCGTTTACCGATGGTAGCGTCACCATCTCCCGTAGCTGTTGGATTTTGATGAGGAAATGCAAGCAATGATACCATGATGTAGTGGAAGGCTGCAGAGTAAATAAGCCTCTGTGGTATTTGTAGCTCTGATTAGCGTGCTGCCCCTTCATTACATCTGTTTATTCAATTCTGGCAAATCATTTCTGTGCATGCCTCTTAGTGATATGTTTCGTCTGTGGTGCTGGTGGGGATAAAGGCTGCGTGCTGAGCCCGAGCTGCTGCCGCGTTGTGGTGCCGGGGCTGCGGCGCTGTCTGCGGCCGCTGTCGCACCGCCACGGCGGCTCTGCAGGGCCGGGCTGACGGACCGGCCCCAGGCCCTGCCCGGGATCTCAGCTCGGGGGAGAACGCTTCCATCTCCAACACAGCTCCCCGGGCTGCCTGTGAGCGGGGTCAGGGCTGAGCCGTGTGTGTGCCGTGTCCCACCTGGGGAGCACCTGGCTGATCCTTCTGGGATGATGAAATAGGCTGACATGGGGGTGGCTTCAGGAGGAGGTTAGGGTTTTGATATGAATTTGATGGTAAACTGCTCAGTGATATAAAATCTGTTCTTTGTCACTATTGAACAAAATATGCCTTAAATGTATCATTAATATGTTTGAAAAATGGGTTTTTTGCACTTGCTAAGTGATAGCCATCTCTAGTAAATGCCATTTGTGTGGGGGTGATAGGGTAAACAAAAAAATGTTGTAAGTCACAAAATGCATTGCTTAATTGTTTTTAGTGTGGACAACAAATTGTAGCACTGCTTACTTCAAACATGAACTGTGACAGCTGAACAGGCTATTCTCAAGCAAACATTTTTGTCTTTTAAATATTTTATTTTAGGGGCGGAGAGGGAAACCCCACGACTCAGAGGGGAATTGACTTGCAGAGTTGCCTTGTTTTGCCCTCTTGTTGTACCAGAGTCTTTACTGAAGCATTCACTTTCAGGGTAGCCAGAGGTTTAACTTAGTAGCTTTCAATTAAGTTGTTCAGTTGTTTACTATTATACCCTTTTCACCCACTCTTACTTCTAAACAAACATCTTTCAACAATAAAATGGAAAAGTGGAAATTGCACAATATTAACCTTTTTAGCTCCTTTGGAAAAGACAGAGTGATCAGAGATTTAATAAAGCAAAATATATCAAATAATAATAATAAAAAAACCACCTCAGGTTGGAAGTGTAAGCCACATACCTTCACAGCAGTGCTTTTCAGGAGAGTGTAGGGCAGATAATTAATTTTGTCCCAGCAGACTGCCCTGGCTGAAGTGGTGCTGAATGGTCATAAGGTGCTTACAAGCCAGGCAGTGAGATGGCAGTGGGCTCGCTGCTCAGCTTCTATTCATCACTGTCTCAGTGACAAGAGTGCCTTGGGAATTGGATGGGTACATGCTTATTATTAGACCTGCAGCTCTTCTGTCAGCTTTCTAGTTAAGTTTTCAGCTTTGAATTATAAAGTGAACTGAAAAGAATTCTTAGACATGTTTATTAGTATACAAGTTGCTACAGGCATAAACTCCTGATTTTCTTCAGTATTAAAAAAAAAAAGTGAAGAGAGTGAATATTCAGTTTTAACACAACTGGAAATGTAATTTTAGGTCAGTCTTACTGTGGTTTGTCATGTTGTGTTAGCACCACAGGCCCTTCCTTTGGGTGCCTTTGTGTTGATTATACACAGGTACACATGTACAGGTGAGTAAAGAGGACCTATGGGTAATTTTTGCTGGCCACAAATATGAAAATGCTATTGGAAATTTTGCCTATAATTGAATACATGCTTTTAAAATAATTTTTGAGGTTTGCAGTTACTGAAATTACAGAGAAGACAACTGGCTTACAGAGAAACGTTTTACTTTATTGATTACACATATTTTGTCTGCCTTCATTAAAAAAAATCTCATTCTATGATACCATGGTCACTAAATCTGGGACTTCAAAATCTTAGTGTCACTGATCTTTTTGACTCATCTCTTAAGGAAATTAGGTTTATGCAGTTATGTTTTCTCTGTGCCTGTCATATCTTCCTAATTAGTTTTTTTAACCTGTTAGCTCCGATCAGCTGAGCTTGAAGCAGAAGCAGTCAATCTTCTTCAAGTATTGTGCAAATGGGTGGTGAGATAGGAAAGAGAGATTGCTAGTTCACACCAGTAAAAAACAATTTGCACTGTGACTAAGACCCTGATTATCAAAGTAATCACATAGAGGAACGCTTAAACACTGTGACCCTGGGGAAGAGCAACAGTGAAGCAGCCCTCATACTGTGCCTTGGGTAATTCATCCAGAGGAGACAAATCCATAAATAATCAAGTTCTGTTGGTTTCTTGGGTGGTTGTTTTTTTGTTTTTTTCTTTTTTTTTTTGTAAACTTGAAATTAAATTCTACTCATTTTTTTAGCTGGTAGCTGGTTAGCTTATTTTTACCTTGTGCACTTCTTAGAAGAGAAGGTGAATTGTCAATTCCTTACATGGGTGTCCATGGCAGAAGAAAACTTCACAGCTGTGTTATATGAATTCACTGTTTCCTGCACTCAGTAATTTGTTGTGTAAGTTACGGGAGGGTTTTTGGTGAATTTCCCTCATCAGTGTTTAATTGTGAAATAATATTACTTCTAAAAATCTCCAGGTTTTTTAAAAAATAAGTGTAATGTTTTTCAGAGTTGAATAAATGTGCCATGTATGGTGCAAAGTTAAAAGGCAAATTCTAGAAACAAATAGCAATTTTACATCTTTTATTTTTGTGTAATTTTTTGTGGGCCTGAATGCCAACTTAGGACTGTCTTGGATGTGCATAAAAAATGCGGATTGTAGCATTATATTTTGGTTGTGCATTGTCCTTGATCTAGATAGAAAGCTTGAATTATTATAGTCATAAAGCTATTTTTGAAGATAGTAATTTCAAAACATCACAGCCTTCCAGTAGATATTAATAATTTATATTTTCCAGTACAAGTAGTTTTATTGACTTTATTCTCTAGGGACAAAGATGCACTTAAACATATTTTTACTAATTTTGGCTTTGCTTGATGCAAAGCCTGAATGAAGTCATGATTTTACTGTTATGCCATGGAGCTACATTCATTTCATTAGTGACAATTATGTGTTGGCTCCTGCTGACCAAATTATTTTTGTTTTTAGGGGCCTGTTATATTCTTCCTCAGATATTTCTGCTGCTGAAAATAATATGTTTTCTGGTATTTTCTTAGCTGTATAGTTTCTATAATTTTCTTTTAGCTTTATAGTACAAAATAGCCACAGAATTTTGGGCTACCAGAGAAGCCAGTCTGTAGCTTTACATGACTACTAATAGCCATGTCAGATATTTGCTTGGTGTCTTAAAAATGTGCACAGCACTGTGATTTTATTAGCGAATTGGGTTAATTATGTTCTTCTTAATGTCAACATTTATTAAAATGATAAAAACAAGCAGTTATGGGAAACTTTAATGCTTTTGGTGTTTAAAAAAAAAAAGAGAGAAGGAAAAAATAAAAAGCCCATCAGCCAAAAATCTTTTGATTGGTTGCTTATAAGTTATTGGATGAAAAGAACCAAGATCATACCATAAACTTTAAATGTCTTGTTACTGAAGTCAAAAGAATATAATCTGACTGTTGGAGTATCAAAGCTCCACACTGTTTTTCGTGTGTTCCCTCACTGAACCTGGAGACTCCTGGAGCACCCAGATTGTCAGTGCTTGCATAGGAATAGGAGAAGGTATTCCTGTGGCTGTGGCTTTTATTGAGTGGATGTGACAAGGCAAAGGCGTAAGGTTTGACAAAATCATCTGCCAAGCTGGAATTTGAAGGCTGAACTGAGGAAAGTTGAAGCGGTGTCCATTAGGGAACCTGCTGAGCATGTCTATTGTGTGACGATGCAGCAGTACTGAAATGCAAATGGCTGCTGGCTGTGCACAGGCAGGTCTTTAATATCACAGGATTTGGTGTATAATAAGCTAAGACCCTTTTTCATGCCACCTCTTTGGTGAATTCTTATTACTGATATTTGTTAAAGCATAGTAACTGTGTATGTTAAATGCATATACATAATTAAATTTTACCAGTGGATGACAAAAAAACACCTGTGTCAGAAGAGCAACAAAATTTGCAGTTAAGAATAATTACCAAATGGCATAATTTTTCCATCGTATGACCCTCTACTGTGTATTTATTTTGCTATCCAAAGCAATGTGTATTCTGAGATGCCTGTTGAATCCAAAGATGTATTTCACAGGGCTGCTGCAAATAGTCTGTGTTAAGGCAGTGTTCTGCTCCACAGATGAGTCCTGCTCAAAAGCTGTGTGTATTAGTACAGCTGATGTGCTTTTGCTGATTGTGCTGCTGGTTCAAAGTGAGCTGAGCTAATGCAAGACCTGACCTGTATGTTCAGATACATAGCATAGATGAACACCACTGAATGGTAACACTCAACTTTGAGGACACCTGTATTTTTTTGTATCTGCTTTGTATACCTTCTCCTTTATAACTGCCCTCCAGTGATCATGACAGGGCATGGCTTTGCTATTTCATTTCTTTAAAATAGGGAAGGAAATTTGAAACTCAGTGTTTTTGTCTGAGCTGCACTTCTGTAAGAAAGGAATCTTTTCATAACCTTCTGCTTCAGTCCCTTCTATGTTTTTTTTCTTTCTTCAGTTTTGCCTCTTTCGTTGTGGTGTTACTCAGTCTGTATTACCATTTTCAAAAAACAGCTAATTTAGGCATTTTTTTCATGTTTTTAGAAACATCTTTGACATTTCTCAAAATGTCTCTCTTTGACTAAGAATTTCAAATCTTTTCAGTAATGTTCTTTGGAGTGAGAATGCTTTTCAACCACTGCAGATGCAAAAATTTTAACTATCACTGATTTTCAATGCAGATAAAACAGTTTCTCTCTTTCTCCTTTTAAAATATTTTTCCAAGCTTAGACATGTGGAACATATATATGTAACTTGTAATGAAGATGAGAGAAAATAGGTAAAAAGTGAGAGAGTGAGCGCAATCTTTTCATACTCCCTCTCCAGAAGAGCCCATTTAGAGGTCAGAATAGCCAGCATAATTGATTCCTGCCAGAGGCAGTATGAATTTATATCTTTACCCTTGACTTGACTTTTAGCCTGTATTTGTTTAGCCATTTAAATTGTTGTAGCCATTTCTTTTGACCATGCCCTTGGGGGGTCTCATTGTTGACACTTTCACTACACTTCCTCTGCATTTTAAGTCATAATACCTGTAAATATTTTTGAAAGAAAGCATGTAGGCTACAACTAAATACTCTGTAACACTAATCCCAAAAGTTAATGCTTTCTCAATTAAAGCAAGCATTGTGTAATATAAGGTGTATTTCCTCACAGGAAAGTTCTGACTAGATATTGGAATTGTAATTTTGATGTTGTCTTAGCTGGGATATGCAAACATAACACTTTAAAGATGTAATTAAGGCTGTTTAGAGAGAAATTTTGATTTTAAGTTGTCCAGAAGATAAATTAAAAGGAATTCAGTTGCCTTTTCTTGAAGGGGGAGGAGGGGCGAGTTTGTGTTCAGAAAAATAATTTTGAAAATTAATAAGCCAAACTGTCATTCCCCCAGAGATCGTATTATTTAATACATCTGCTTTGTGTATCAAACATTTGTTTTAGAATTGATCAGAATCCCATTGTATTTTAAGACAAGGCAGAATTATAGGGCCGGCAAAGCTGTTTTACTGATGCAGAGATGCAAAGTGTAGGGAGGAGTGCATGTTTTCTAGCAGTGTCAAGATGGCTGTAAAATTCCCTGTCCTTCCAATGGCTCTTTGAGCAGGAATGGTTTTCCTGTTGTGCTGAGGTTTGGCTGTGGCCATTGAGGACTGCAGGTCTTCTGCTTCTGGGTAAGGTTTCAGGATTAGTCTCTAAGTCACATCCCCTTAATGAAGTGAGAAGCAAGGCAGCTGGAGGTTAGATGCTTGGGAGAGAAATGTTTTAATGCCTAGTGTCCATGTGGTTACCCTTCAGCATGGAACCATAGCTCATGCAGTTGGAGCTCCCTGTGCTCCCGTCACAGTCCAGTGCCTGCTCCCAAAGGGAGGTACTCAGACTTTCCCTTCCAAGTGCAGAGCATAGGTCACTCTTCCTCTCAAAACATCTTTCCTGTAAGGATCTGCTGCTGAATGGGTCTCTTGTTAATTTACGCAGCACAATAGCTAAGAAATCCACCCAATGCTAGAGAGCTGAGTGTCTTGTTCAGTACCTGCTGCCTCTAAGCTATAGCTTAGTGGAGAGCGTTGTAGTCCTTTGTTTAGAAGGAGACCATTTTGCTGTATAGAAAATAATGCCAAGATTCATAGTCCAAAGAGGGTGGGCACAGGTAGCAGCCAAGTGCTGTACTGTATTTACCAGCTTTAGGCTACATAAGCAATCGCTCATGGGTTTGGGCCTGGCCCAACTTTCTCTCTTTTCCTTCTCAACATGCTTTGCATGCATGCTATATTTTCCTTTCATTCTTGGACACCTAACTTGGAAGAACATGAAGTTTCAGGATCCCAGGGAGACCTCAACAGGAACTTATTCAGACATCTCAAATCTCTGTAACTTGGGTGTGTGCAGAATTGCCTTTATGCTAGTGGAACTTGGAAGTGAGACCTTGGGATAGCTCACATGCCTTTGAAGAAGACAATTTGGTGGCAAATTGGCAGAGCCTTCTAGAAAGAGGGTTTGGTCTGAGGGGCAACCAACAACAAGGACGTTGGAGTCATTTCAAAATTTCTGGTTACTCCATGTGAAAGCAGCTGTTGCTCAGTCAGCAGTCAGTAATCAGCCATTCATATGTCCCTGCATCCTCGCAGTGGAGAGGCTGAGTAGGTGTAGCTGTGGGGTGCCAAAGTGTACCTGTTGAGATGGCACATCACTCCCTCTGTTCTTGTTTTCTAGCCCTAAGAAGAATGGCAGCAGTTCCCAGAGGAGGCACATGTTGGCTGTACTGGGGACCAGTGCTCCCTCTACATTATTCTCATGAGCTGCACCTTCTGATGGGAATTTGCATCTTGTTCTGGGGATTATTAAATCAGAATTGGGAAGAATCTGAATAGTAGAAAAGTGCTCAAGTGTTTTCAGACCTGCACAGTTTCTTGCTCGTTTTCCTTGTTCTTGCTGATGAATGCTTTATTTCCCACATTAAAAGTGGAATAGTGTCAGCAAGAGGCTGTGTGGCTTTGGGGAGCTCCCCAGAGGTGTTAAGGGTTGCACAGCTGTGAGATTGAGAGTGCAGGCAGGAACGTGCCAGGTGCTTTCCAGCAACTGCAGCATTGGACAGATGCCCCAGCTTTGGGGTGCACAACTTAACATGCAGTTCCATTTGTGTCTCCATCGCCTTTCCCTCCCTGCACACTCACCAAATATAAAGGCATTTCCTAATTCTGTACAGGATCAGCAGATGCATTTTGCCTCCCATGTAATATAATCACGGCTGAAATGGAAATACAACTGTAATACAGCAGCAAGATGTCAATGACCTCTCCAGCTGTCTCCACTTTGTGGGGGGTACCTGTGTAGTTCTGTCTAGTACAGCACACTGCTGGACACTGCTGCCTTTCTGCTGCTTACTGTCCAAAATACTATAGAGATTGAAACTGCAGGGATTTTGAAAGGGGTGTGGCTATAATTTCAGAAGATGTGTTTTGTTGTGGTTTTTTTCTTCTCACAGACTTGTTGCCTTAGGAGACCAAGTGAAATGAATTTCTAAGAGTCTGGGTGCTGTCATATAGCAACATTTCAGCCTCGTGCTTAGGGGAAATTGGCTGCAAGGATGAGGAAGCAGAGCTGTGTATCTGCAGTGGTTTTGGCTGGATTTTGCATCCCATTGCTTTCCATTGAAGCATTAAATAGTGATTGCTGCTGGAGACAGGATATTAAACTTGGTAAAATCACATGTGTGCCTTCTGGAGCTTTTGATTCTCAAGAAGTGAATGGACTCCCTTATTATAAGGCTTCTGTCCTAATCTTTGTAATTTAATAATGACATAAAAATGTTGTATAATGTATATACAGTTTGTAGTTTTGACTTCCAAAGGCAAGTTTAAACCTGCTTGTAAGTCCCTCCTGCTGTGCTTAGGAGCTGGCAGGCAAGGTAAAATGCTTTGTCAGCAAAGCAAAACAAGTAATTAGAATTAAATTTCTGTTGCACTGGGAAGAAACCACTGTGTTCTTACCACCTCAGCTTGTGAATTTCATGTAGGCAGGCTTCAGTGTTTATGGAATAACGATTTTGAATTAGTCTTACAGACTCTGTAAGCTGGTGAGTCCTACTTTCTCCTTTTTTTTTTTTTTCTTATTACTTTTTATAGGGTTTTTTGGTAGTTCTCATTCTCAAACACTCACCTCTAGCTTGTTATGACTTTGTACCATGCTGAAAGGTTGCAGTTCTCTTCGCACTGTCACTTTGTTTTTTCCAGGAAGGAAACTGGTGTTGGGGCTTGAAGGGAGCTATAGGATACATAGGAGACATTGAAGCTACTTAGTATGAGGCCAAGTGTGAGCAAAGATAGCAGAGAACCTGCTGGAGTGCTGTGCTTATAGGGTGAGAACACAACAGCTACGTTCCTGAGACTGCCTCTGTACTAATTGAAAAGATAAGAAGGACGCGGGCTAGGGACAGCATTCTCTGGCTTCTGCTGCCAAGTGCCGGGATACAACTCTTGTCCACAATGGCTGAGCTGTCAGGCCTCTGCCAAAACCCAGGTGCCCTCATCCAGCCTGCCTGCTGGGAATGGTTCTGGCACCTGCTTCATCCTGCATTATCCGGGAGAGCGCAAGAGGCCTGAGCCAAAACCCTGAAATGTGCTAATTGTTAAACGTTTTGGCCAGTACTCTGCCTTAACCTTGTCTTCTTTAGTAGCCATTTAGCCCAGCTTATACAAGCTTCCTCACAGATATATTGGGGTTTTAAACACAGAGCCATAGAAATGTTGGTTGGAATGGAGTTCTGGAGGGTATCTAATTTGGCTTCCTGGAAGCACTAGAATGTGGCTGGTCCAGAATTAGGAGATCCTAAAGGTAGCTGTAGAGATTTTAATAGTTTTGTTTAATGAGCAATGTAAACTAATTTTATTTTTTTTCTTGCTTTCAGTGGGATTTGGCAGAACCCTTTGTCAAGTCCGTACTGCTGGGTTGTGCGTCCCTGACAAGTACAGTGTGTCATCAATCCCAGACAAACTTTTTACCTGGATAAGTGTTAGCATTTGTCTTTGTAGTGCTGCAGGCAGGATGGTGGCAGCTGTGCATCCTCTGGGCAGGCTCCAGCTGTTCTTGATCTCTCCTCACTTAGTTAATTACATGCAGTATTTCCACCTATGCTGTGTCACAGTTTAGGAAGGGTACTCCCCAATTTAGTGCTCCCACTGAAACTCCCCACACTGCTGCTCACACTCTCACTCCCCACTGCAGTGGGCTGGAGAGGAGACTCAGAGGCACGAAAGGTGAAGATCATGGGTCGAGATGAGAACAATTTACTGGAAATGGTGATGACATAAGAAAAGGAGCAGTAAGGGCACAATATTCATGACAGAGAGTACAAGGAAAGAAATGTTATTGCTCACTTTGGAAACCCACAATAGAAAATACCACTCCCTCTGGCTTAGAGTTGGAGCCATAAGGAACTTCTACTCCCCAGGAAAGATTCCCTTCCCCCTGCCCCCAGTAATGATGGCAGGTGGTACAGAATAACCTTGGTGTCCTGGCCAAGCCCCCTCCAGACTACTGCAAAAACTTAACCCTGTCCTGGCTAGAACCAGGACATGCTGCTAAATTTCTGCTTGAATACTTAGCTTTGTAATATTCTACTCAACCTCAGGAATATATTAGGCATTTCATTTCTTAATTTTGGTATGACAGAATAATTTAGGTTGGAAAATACCTCAAAGATCATTGAGTCCAACCATTAACCTGACCTGACAAGTCCACCACTAAACTGTATACCCAAGTGCCACATCCATGTCTTTTAAATACCTACAGGGATGGTGACTCTGGGGTGACTTCCCTGGGCACCCGTTTCCATGCTTGACCACCATTTTGTAGAAGAAATCTTTCCTGATAGCCAATCCAAACCTCCCGTGGCATAGCTTGAGGCCATTTCCTCTTGTCCTGTCACTTATTACCTGGAAGAAGTGGCCAGCCCCTACCTGGCTAAAATATCCTTTCAGTGAGTTTTAGAGAGTGATGAGGTCCTTCCAGAGTCTTCTTTTCTCCAGACTGAACAGGCCTGGCTCTCTCAGCTGCTTCTCATATGAGTCACTTTCTAGACCTTCACCACCTTCATTGCCCTTCTTTGGACTCATGCCCATCTTGCTGTCATCTGCAAACTGACTGAGGGGATGGACACTGCATCCCCTTGTCCAGATCACCGATAAAGATATTTAAACAGGACTGGCCTCAGCTGAGCCCTGGGAAACACCACTACTGACCAGCCACCAGCTGGATTTGAGTCCATTCCCCACCACACTCTGGGCCATCCAGCCAGTTTTTACACCCATCCAAGATGTAAGCAGTCACCTTCTCTACAAGGATGCTGTGGGAAATGTCAAAGGCTTTAGTAAAGTCCAAGTACACAACATCCACAGCCTTTGCCTCAACCACTAGGCAGGTGACCTTGTCACAAGAGGAGATCAGCTTAGTCAAGGGTGACCTGCCTTTCATAAACCCGTGGTGACTGGGAGAGGAGAACGTCTGGGAGGCAGTTGGTGTCTTTAACTGGTGTGGGTAACTTCTGAAATCCAGGTGTTTATTGAGCACAAGTTCATATATGGTCTTTGTGCCTTTGTGTCTTTTATCTGTCTGTAATCTTGGAATTACCAGATAGAATTCTTAAAGGGTGATGTGAACACTGGTTACATTACATATATTTAGCATTGGGAACTGTAGTGTTCAGGATGATTTCTTCTTAATTTCATTCCTGATTGTGAACATTCCTTCCTTCTGTGGCAGCCAAGGGAGGGACCAAGGCAGTCATTTTTTTCTTTGTTTGAAATTTCACAACATGACTTAGAAGATGATAGGGATGCTGTGTACATCATGGGAAAAATACTCCCTGAAAGCTATGTTACAGATTATTCTAGGGAAATAATCGTCTCAAGTTAGAGTATGACTTAGGATTTTTTTTTTCTCTATGACTTCAGTCACGTGTCATTTCATATTAAATGATTATTTAAGACTAGAAGTGGCAATTGACTGCTATTTTGAAATAAAAATTACTTTGGAGTTTATGATTGCATGTTCTGCAGCTGGATGTTTCAGTGCCTCATTGCCTCTGTTCCTGTTACAGGTACATGTGACAGCATTGCAGCAATGAGTGGAATTTTAAAGAGGAAGTTTGAAGAAGTTGATGGCTCCTCACCTTGTTCCTCTGTGAGGGAATCAGATGATGACATTTCTAGCAGTGAAAGCGCTGACAGTGGTGATAGTGTGAATCCATCAACTTCTAATCATTTTACCCGTGAGTATTAGCTCTGTGTACCCAAAGAATTATTCCTGTTTCTCAGAATAAATTTTGTGGTTAGATAAGCATGATGGTTTTTAATTGAACAGATCGTAAAACAAGTCTCTCCATGATGTTCCGTTTGTGACAATCAAAACAACTTAGTAAAATACTCTTACGTTCTTTTAACTTCTCTGTTTGACTGTTGTTGTAAAAGTTTGAAGTCTTTTGGAAGCTCCTACCTGTTTGGGATTTGAATTATGTACCTGTTGGTAGTTAATTTTAGGAGTTGTGTTAAAAATATTTCAAACAGATACTGTAGGGAAAGTGCTTTAGCTCAGTTTATTTTCCTTAGCTAAATGTATTGCAGCTGTCAGCTCTCTAATGCAGTATTGGTGAGAGTTCTCTGAAAACAATATAAGCTTTCTTTTATTTGGAACTGATGAATGTTGTGTATGGTACACATTTAAGTAATTTCTATTTTTCAGGTACCAGAGGATATGTCTGTACTTTGCAATGGTTTTGTGTACAAATAAGAATTTGGTCTTAAGTTAGCAGAGCATTTGCAGCATATATTTCCAGGAATGATAAATTTACAGTTTGTATTTGCAGTTTATGATACTTGTTTTAAGTGATTATATTATTTATTAATAGTGAACTGCATCTTCTAAAAAGCAAAGGTTTGTCTCCTTCAACTCTGTTGCATTTAGATCTCCTCTATGAAGTTATTTCTTAAAACTGTGAGCCAAGAAGTAGGGTGAGGCTCCTCATTGCTGGCCATACACAATGTGGTCCATGTAACTGAGTGATTTGGATGTGCCTAGGAATCATGTTTGTAGCATATGAGATGAATGTTCTTATAACTGACTTATCTACCAGATGCTGCTTTTAAGTTTGAGTGAGTGTTTGGATGTGAGGGTCTGAATCCTTTTTGCTCTGGTAGAGACCTGTTCCTGTGCACAGGACAGACAGGCATGACTTTGAAATGGGTTTACATGGAACACTCTTGAGGTACTATATGATATTTAAGATGCAGTGCTAGTCAGGCACCTATTTTATTGAAATGCCACAAAGGAGTAAGTGACCTGTTAACCACTGTCACCAAGATATTTCTAAATACCAACTCTGTGGTATTATTGTATTATCTGCATGCTGCTACTTTAACATTTGTATCTGTTGAAGAAGTTAGTTGATTATTCATCGTAGACTGGCAACAGGCTTTTTACATCAAACAGTCATTCCCACCCACACAGAAGACCAAAATTTTATTATGAATACATGCACAGGTGATACAATGAAAGGGAATGATTCAGGGGACAAACTTGGAAGTTGTAGTACATGCATGAAACAATAATAAATAATGTAGTTTAAAGGATCTTCCCTTTCTCTAAGAGAAACTACAGTATTTCAGTGTTATGGTTAATGATTTATCTGAGATATTTGTGGCCAGAGTCATAAATGTTTATCTGTGTGTGCACTCACACACATACAGAAATTGCACATACTGCATTTTTTTAAAATACATCTGTATATATCCATTAGTGATACAGAAATAGAGCAATTAGTTTGTGTGCAGTGATAGTATTTTTTTAAAAGTATTGTCTTTAGTATAGAGGTACCAGCCTAAATTCCAAGAAATCAAATACGGAACTCCTGTATTACTTAAGAGCTATTAAGTGATACTCCCCTGAAAATTACATGCACGTGTAATGTATACTAACAAAACTGTTAACAGTATACGTTGGAAGGCATGCATCTTCCATAATAAAAGACGAGGGACAAGAGCTTTTCTAAGTTGAATATTTGAATCTAAATGTAAGATTGAGTTCTGTGAGACTTTTTTGGTGAGCAGACTGAAAAGAGCCAGTGCAGAAAAAAGGCTGGTGAGATTCCTTGCCTCTGTTACATGCCTGAATACCTCCTTGATGGAGGTTATCTTCCTAAGCTATTTCCTAACATGTTAGACCATTTTCTGTTCTATTTAGTGGGACACTGTCAGATCCTGTGTACTGTCTTTTTTGTGGTTTGTTTTCATATAGATGAATTTGAAGTTCACTATAAACTGTCTTTTTCTGACTGGAAAAGGGAGAGAGAGTTATGTGACTTACCATCAACATCAAGATCTATGTATTAATTCTTAAATTGAGAACTAAAAAGAAAAAATCTAACATGGTCCTCTAAGTCTTATTTTTTCTTTCTAATTGACCTGACAAAGAGATAATTCTAAATTGCTTGTAACTACAGCCTCTTCCTCACTTTAGCAAGCTGACAGTTTGTATATAAATCCATCTAGCATAGCTGATGCTTCCCTGTATTTACAGAACTCTTGATATGTATTGGGTCAGATAAATGACAGCCTAGCAAGAATTCTGCTCCATTAGTCTTAAAGTCAGTTTAACCTACCAGCTAAATGAGGCACACAGCCACTGTGGATCATTCAGGTGGAGCAGAACTAGCAGAAGATAACTTTGTTCTCAGCAATTAACCCTGTAGTGTGATGGCAAAATACACGTGACTGAAATGGCCCTAAGCTATTGCTTGTGACTACTACACAGGGATAAGTAAAGAGTTTCTTCAACAATATATCCATTTAAACAAATAAAGACAGCAACAAGAAGATATTAATAAATCCCTAGCCAAAGTTGCAGGCATCTGAGTCAGTAAATAAAAATTGCAGTCCATAAAGAATAGACAACTTTTACCATTAGCATTTTCTTGATTAGATGTGTTTTTACAGATGTGCACATTTTTAAATCTCTTAGCAAATGCTGATGGAGTGCCTTCATTACTGCTGGCAGATATAATCCCTGTTGTGTATTTTACTTACCTTTCTCAGTCTATTGAAACAATTTCAGTTTGATCCTGCAGGTCATTAGTCATTGCAGATTTAGTTTAATGGATGTCAAAGCATATTAATAGCTACTCCACATGCCTGTCCCATTTCACAGCCCTGCCTTCATATCAGAAAGAAGGATGTTCATCTTACGTAGCAGTCCAAGCGTGCCTGTACAGTATTAGTCAGGACTTAGGCATACACAGAACACAGGGCTGGAGCACACACAATGCCATTTGAGCTCCTTTCAATTGCCCACTTCACTTCTGGCACCCCACTGTGAGGGAGCTATGGGTCCACAGCAAGCTGAAAAACCTGGAATTGCTGTTGAGCATGTCAGTACAACACCCTGACCATTCCCATGTTTGTGTGCACTGGGGAACACCAAGTTCCACGTTCCAGCTCAGCCGTGGGAGAATATGTGCCCTTCCAGGGAAGGGTAATGAAGCTTGTGAAGGAGCTGTTGAATGAATCCTGTGAGGAGCAGCTGAGGGAGCTATGGGTGTTCACCGGGGAAAAGGAGGCTCAGAGGAGACCTTTTTGCTCTCTACAGAGTTCCATGAAAGATTGTGGCAGCATGGGGGTCAGTCTCTTCTCACAGAGAAGGGGAAATGACCTCAAAGTGTGCCAAGAGAGGTTTAGGCTGGATATTAGGAAAAATTGCTTCACTGAAAGAGTAGGTAAGCATTGGAACAGGCTCCTCAGGGAAGTGGAGAAGTTGCCATCCCTGGAAATGTTCAGAAAACAAGCAGACATGGCACTTCATGATATGGTTTAAAGGGCATAGTGGTATTCAGTCTAAAATTGTATTTGATGATCTTGGAGGTCTTTTCCAACATTAATAATTTGGTGATTCTGTGATTCTCCCTACTTCCGTGAGGTACCTGCCTCTAAATGCTTGGTGTCTTTTTTCTGATACAGAAGAGTATCCAAATTGAACTTACAGAGTTGCATGCAATTGAAGGACCTGTGGGGACCTTGTGAAGTCCTATCTTTTGCACTTTGATGCTGCTAATAACTCCCTATAGCACATTAATCATAGGTGCATCTCTTAAGAAACATAAGGAGCTGCTGCCTTCCTCTGCCATTTCAACTTCTCTTCCTCAACTGCAGAGTCCCCTGAGATGGCCAGCAGCAGCTTATCTGATAAGGTGATTATCACCAACAGGAGGTGGTGCCATCACACAGTCTGGCTGATATCCTCCATCAGTTATCTCTCTATTGCCATTAACATTATCGCTGGCATGAGCAAGGTTATCCTGGGGCCATAATCACACGTCCCATCATTCCACTAATTAGAGTGCTGTCCTTAGAATACTTTTGGATGTACTTAGGTTCATTAGGAATGGGGCAGGTCATTGAGGGCTCTGAGAAAACCCTTTGGTCTCTAAGTGCTTTTGCCATCTTTTGATTTTGCTGTTAAAGATAATGAGGAATTTGAAAACACAAATACATCCCTGTTGCAGTTCCTTCAATATGCCCTGTAAAGCACTGTTTGAATTTTATAGAGTTGCTAACTTATTGAGATTGCCTCATCTATGTGGCCATGCATAATGGGAAAGAAGGTATGAAATCCGTAGGAAGGTGTAGCTTCCCCTGCATTATCTCTATAGAGGGACAAAGGTTTATTTGGTCAATAGCACGAGACACCTACCTGAGCTTTGAACTTAAGCTGTGTGTTTAATTGCTGGTTAATGATAGAAATCTAAATGAGTTAGAAGTGGTGGTGCTGGTTTACTGTGGGAAAACACTTGGGTGTAACTAATTGCAGGCATTCCTTTTTTCACAGCATCTTGCAGTTATTTATGTTGCCAGAAACCAGGCTTGGAATTTTCTTGTTAAAGTGGAATATGTTCTTATTGCTATTTGTTGACTCATGTTATGAAATGCTAACAGGTTGAGAGGTTCTTGTATTTGATTTTAAAATAAGTCAGCTCATCTGAGCATTAAAAAGCAAGAAATGCAAATAAATTCAGTGAAATGTAATGCAATGTCTTTGCTCTAACACACACAGAGTGAGAGAAGAGGGTATACCATGTAAGCATCTTTTCATCTGGAATAAAGAATACTGTGGTGAGAACTGTTAAAAATTGAAAAGAGGGCTTATAAGGCAGGCTCCCGCTAGTTTTTAGAATGATTTGTGCAGCTAATTATCAATGTTTTTAAATAAGTTCTCTGTTACAAATCAGTGCACTTTGCACACAATACAACCAGAGATACAGTTTTTTGCCTTACATGTATTTGTTGGCTTAGAAAACATCCAACAAAATTGTTCTGTCACAAGATGTTCATGATAGATATATAAAATACGTTTGTAAATGCAAAGTGTCAGTCAGCTCAATGGGTAGCTGTGTTTGTATGAAATGGCCATTCACAGAAGTCACACATAGGCTGGGACAAAGGATTGCCTGTAGTGTCATAGGAGAATGCAACTGTTATGCACGGGTATTCCTGCAGGGATCCCTGGTAGGACTTTCTTCCTCACAGAGCTGGGGCCAAGGTCAGGAATAATCGTCTATGGAACAGAAGCTGGCATTAAGAGGAAATGGTGGGGCAGAGAGTACTTGACCATCTCCACTCCAGGGGCTGATGGTATTTGCAGAATGGAAAAGCTGGCCTAGTATGATGAATGCCACAGAGAAGCACTCCTGAGGTAGAGGGTGCTGAGGAAGTAAACTTGAATCTTTCCATGAAATTTTAATGGTCAAGTTCCAGCTTCTAGTATGCATCCTGACAATTAAACATTTCTGTGAAATTTCAAACAAAACGCTTGGCAGTGACGTAAAATGCTTAAAATATAAATCAAATCCTTTCTACTCATATCAGACTTGTCTGTGAGCTAGTAATTTTCAAAAACTTTTTCAAATGTGACTTAAACAAATCTGGCATTAGGCAACCATTCCCATTGAGCTTCTTCTGTGAGGTGAATTTAGCTTTGGCTTTACCCTAAAGGAAGCTACTAGAAGGATGGAGTGGTGAAGTGCTGTAGGTAGGTGATGGTATTCCACAGCACTGTCCGTCTTCTCTCAAATTTCCACTAATTTACAACTCAGTATGCAGTTCCCTGCAAGACTTCCAGATTCTAATTTCTTATAGAAGACACCTCCCTTGTTCTCAAGACTGCATGTTTCTTTTGGAGGGTATATTTTATGTCACAGAATTTCCTCTTAATGTAGATTTCCATCATGTAGGAAAAGTGTTTTATCATTCAGGCTTGGAAACTTGTAAATTGAGTGTATGGAGACTCTTAGAAAATGCCATTTGGAAGACAATGGGACAAAAGGAAAAGTAAGAGAAAGAGGTAGAAATAGTTTCTGGATAGAACCTTTTCCTAGATTTTGTTTTCTGTGAGGGTTGGGAAGCAAGCTGGCTTTTATAAGCAGTGTTCTGACCTGGATTACCAGGAGGGATTAGGCTTTGCTTTTCTGTGGTGTTAGACTTGATGAAACACTGCATGGAAAGTCATGGAGCAGGTGGAGAATGGTGCTAATCCTTCTTGCCATAATGGTTTATATGACACTGAGTATGTAAAAAGCAGACAAACGGGTTGTAGAATGTAAGAAATGCAGCATTTCCACTGGTCTAAGATAGAGCTTTAACCCAAAAGGCTGCTTCACACATATTTTTTCCAGCCTTTTGAAATTTTCACGTGCCTAAGATATTTCTGCACTGGTGACAATGAATTGCTTTGCCCTCATTGATGCAGTGAGTGTGAGTAATCTGCTGAGGAGCCATATGGTTCACATTTATTTTAAATGTCTTTGACATCAGGAGAATAGCTGAGACAGCAGAAGAAAGTGCTTATGTCTTGGACTTCAGCCAGAACTGAGATCATTTAAGTTTCGTAATCAAAGAACTATCAGTATTCTTGGTAAAAAATGTTAGAAAAACATGATGGGCTTAAAATGTCATTCCTATCACGATTGTATAAAATTAGGACGCAGATTTTGCCTTTGATGGATGAATACAGCTTCAGCAGTGCTTTTCTTAGGTGGAGGTTTGGATTCCATATCAGCCACTAAACACGCAGAGGAAGTGCTGCATCTTCCACAGGTTTCACGCTGCTGTAGCTCCACTGCCCAGCTTGGAAAATGAGCATGTTGAAAGGCAAAGAGACAGTGCTGCTGCACAGTGCCTTGGATGTATGAGACAGCAAATCAGGAAAGCTTTGTTTCAGTCTGCCAGCATGTTACTGCTCTTGCTTATCTATTGCATCAGTTATAACTTATTCATACACAAATGAAACTTGGGTGATTCTTTTAAGCATACATTGGGCTGCTAGTGGAAATATTGATTTTTCCCCTTTAGAAAACTAATTTTCATGTGATTTGTGAGTTGGATGGGCCAATGATGACATATGTTACCAAGATACAAGAAATAAATGATGATTAAATATGATAAATGCCAAATTTTTCATATTTTCAGTAAATTTTGCTGGGTGTATATTCATGCTTTCTAATAGATCAGAACATATGTATTTTGTGTGTTTTTCTGTTCTATCTTGAGTTAAGTAGTGTCCTTAGCAATGATTCCAGCAGATTTAACATACTGTGTAAGGTACAGTGCATGCAAAATAATAAATGCCCCTGACTCTTGATAAGGTGGTAGTTCTGTTTTGGCTGGCTTGAAGCAAAGGGTTTGAATCAGTTATAGAGCACTTTGTCCCTGACATTGGAAAATGTTCAACATTTCCATTGAATATCTAATATTTTTCAGCTTACATCAAGGCAGCCCTCTGCTCAGAGATTTTTAAGAAGCATAATAGAGCAAGAACACAGTGCTGTGTAGTGCTGACTGTGCTTCTTTCCGTGTCCTTGGTAGCTGAGGTGGTCACAATTTTCGTGTCTCCTCACTGACATTCTAATCTGTGCTTTTGAGTAATCAAATACAATCCTGTAAACTCCTGCAGCTCCTGCCAGATCTGTTCTTGTAGAGAACATTCACATAAATACGAATATATTCTAACTCCTCCTGACAGTAGCATTCAGGAGATGACTGTGGAGTTCTTCACAGGGCCTTAACTCTGCTCTACCAAAAGACAGTATGTGTTCCAGATAAAGTAATCCCATGTATCTGAGGGCTCTGAATGTTTACACGCGTGCTTAATTACAGATTGTCATATAATATATCTGAACTATAATGTTAGTAAGTAACATCACAAACTTTAATGGCATTAACAACAAATGCATGTCAGCTCTCTCACTGTCTTCATCCATGTCTTCAGTCCAGTGCTGAATTTACAGTGCTGGTGACAGAGCAGTTACCATATGTATTTTCATCAAGTTCAGCCTAATCCTATTTTGACACAGTTTTAATGGGTGATATGTAGAAAAAACCCCCACAAACAAACAACTTTGATGGTATGGTGTTGACAATTCAATTACTGAGACTGATAAGAGCTATAAAAAATTGAAGACATGCATTAGTGGGTTTTTTAAGACAACCCATGACATCTGCAGTCTTTACTGAGAGACTGCTGACTGAACTTTCAGGCATAAACGTATGGCAGTGCATGAAATTCATGTTCTAAATTTTGATGCACACATGGGCAAAAATGCACATAGTGTAAAAGCTCATTCATGGTATCTAGTTTTTATCAGAGATAACTTTTTTTTCCCCTCATCTGGCAGTAATTAAATCACAGGCTCTTCTGCTTAGCTTCATTTAGCTATTATTGTCAGTATGTAGAGTGTGAATAAAACTCAAGGGCAATTTATTTATGTTTTGGCATTAGTATGAAAGTAGTATTTCTACCACGAAGAGACTGACGGACTTTAAAAAACAGAAGTGCTTTTATTGCAGCATTTGTCATTCCTACCAGTAAAGCAGCCCTGTTAGGAGTACCATAGCTGAGATCTAAGCCAGATTACTGTCAACACAGGCCCTGTGTTACAGATATTCAGGTGTACAGATGAGGATTCAAAGGTTTGCGTGATTCTCTAATATATGAGATTTACAGGTGCAATTACCTTTGATTTCATGAAACGTATGTGTATATATTTTTTTTTCAAGAGCAACTTTTCTTTCCTTGAGTATTTAACAATAGTTTTATTTCTCATTTCATTTGTGACTGATTCATTTATTTGGCGAAAAAGCTGCCTACCTTTCAGTAGCTTCCAGTATTTATTCTGAAATAGAAGCATTGTCCAGTTGAGATCCAAATAACATTGATGCTGTTATATCAGAAATTGGACACACCCCAGAATGGTTTTGATACCTCCTTCAGCAGAAAAAGGGTTTTTTTAATATGCACTTTCTTATGTATTAGAGCATATTGGCAGTGCAGGTTCTGATTTAGAGTATTTGCTTTTATGTTACATTGAAAGAGGATGTCTCAGGATGAAAATAATCCATGTTAAAAATGCTAAAAAATTGGTTTTATTAAAGGTAGTTTTGTTTTGGAACTGTGATAAACCAGACAACTATATTTAATATCCTGCAAGATTGACACATCCCTATCAACTAGTCTGCTAATGAAATACCCTCTTCTCTCACTGAAGGCTTCCTATAAACATTTTTGACAAGCTCTGTTGGTGTGAGGTTTGCTTCAGCTGCGATGTAAGTTAAACATGCCTAATGTAATAGAATGTCTTTTGATATCCCTCTGTACATCCTGCACCTCTTTTTGTAACACACTTTGCTCGGAGCATGTGAGTAACAGGACCTGATCTTATTTGTTTGTTTTATGTTTATAATCCAACATACCTGCAGGAGGTCTGAAGTGCCTGTTATTTATATAGTAAACCATACTTTTAGCAGCTTATTAGTATTTAGGAAGAAGGAATCTTGTTTCAGTGAACCACAAAGAATTTTGTGGTAATGTCTGTAGGATACACTATCTGTAATTTGGATACAGGGATTTATTTTCTGATAGACTTGGTTTTCATGCAGTTTGGTCCATGATTCTGCGGGTTTTGACAGTTTTATTTCATGTAGAAATTTGTAGATTTATGTTTGTGGTGATTAACATTTCACAACTTAATAACAATAATGGAGACTGAACTATGTTTTTAGCAGACCTGTTAGGAAGCCAGACCTGAAGGCCAAGTGTGTCCCATCTCTAGAAATGGTGAAATTCTAGATTATTGGTGTACATCTTGTTGCTCTTAATGGCTTTTATAGAACGATTCCAAGCCATTCAAGAGTGGTCAGGCACCCTTTAAATCGTTTTACTGCCTGAATCCTGGTAATGAGGTCTTTCATTCATACCTGCACACACTTGCAGTTGTTGCCTGTAAACTGCAAAACAATGATTTATAGCTGCATTCTCAACAACCGGTTGCTATTTTGCAACAAATCAAATAAATTGGGCTGCTCATCTCAAAAATCAAGGAATGTCCCCTACCTTTCTGTAAGGTTTGTGTGTCTTTTTATTTCCTCTAAAGGCATGCCTGCAGCTATTATCAGTGAGAAACAAGAGATCAGTATCATGGGAAGGAGTTGCTAGGTGTCTTTAGAACCAAAAGAAGTGTATTCCACAGTTAATATCTGGCATTTGTTTTTAATGAAGTTTCATGTGTTACTGCATATGTTTATTAATCTGAGCACAGGTAGAAATGGAATCAGAAAAGAGTTAGGAAATACTAGCTTTATTTTTTTGTCAGAATTCTACACATTAGATTATATACACAAGTATTCAGTGGATGGCAGCAGAAAGAAGGATGAAGGTAAAGAAAAACAAAGTGGGTTTGACTGCTAGTCAGAATTATTTCTATATCATTCAGTGGTGATGATGATGGTATGAATTTTTGAGACAGTATGAAACACTAAACATACTACTTTTATAGTTTTTCCAACATTAGTTTATCACAAAGTAGATTATAGGATGTGCTAGTCTTTCCTGTCAGTGTGACCCAGTGCTGTAGTGATGCCTGTCTCTGCTGCCTTGTGCAACTTTGTTGACAGGGGTTGGAAGAGGTGCAAGTCAGTGGATCACCATCTGTGTGGTGACACTGAAAGAGGTTTCTTCTGCTGATATTTGGTTGCTTCCTTGGTAAAATGATAAAACATTTTTATGATGTGACAGGAAAGAAAAGCTTTCTTGGCCAAGTATTTCTGTTCTGAAGTAGACAGTGGTGTTCATGACTGTAACAGCTTGTAGTGGCTTCTAGGTTTGCATATGTGGTAAATATTTCTAATGTTGTTGTCTCGTTACTCTCACTTTGGAATACGGTGTCAGTGTAGTCCGATACTGTCCTTTACACAGTTCCCTTTACCTTTACACATCTGCTACCTGACTGCCAGTTACCATTCACACTGAAATCTGCCTCTTTTCCAGCGTCTTCAATCCTGAAGAGAGAGAAGCGGAAGAGAACAAAGAATGTCCATTTTAACTGTGTTACTGTGTATTACTTCACGAGAAGGCAGGGCTTCACCAGTGTTCCCAGCCAAGGAGGAAGTACTCTGGGAATGTCCACTCGCCACAACAGCGTGCGCCAGTATACACTGGGGGAGTTCGCCATGGAACAGGAGAGGCTTCACCGAGAGATGCTGAGAGAGCATCTAAGGGAGGAAAAACTCAATTCTCTAAAGTTGAAGGTAAAACTTGTCTAAATCTTTAATCTCTGCCCTAATTTAAATGAACAGTGTCAGAGCGCTGTGGGCCCGAGGTGTGTGCGTTAAACAAAACCTTCTTGTGAGCTCCATTTTCAGTTGAAATGGATGTTTTCCTGGCATTTTCTAATTTCACTGAAGATGCATTTTGGTTTGATAATAGCAAGTGCTCTTGTAGTTGTTATTGCTGTGTACCTCCAAGTGCTTTACAGGGAAGTTGTTGTTTACTCCGTTTTATACAAAGAGGAAAATAAAAACAGAGAGTGGTATGAGTTAGCCTTGAACAGGGTGTCCAGCACTATTCCAGGGTGGTCTGGAGCTTGGCTCTTCATCCTTTCCTCACCCTCCTCTTGGCTGGGATGGATCTCCTTTCTCCATTAACTTATATCACTTCAGCCCAGTCTGTTTTGGGGACACAGACTATATTTTCTGCTAATTTTCCAAATACGTGTTTTTCCATCTTCCCAGTCACTTGTTTGAGTGGATGATTATTAAGATTATTAAGATTATTAAGTTTCTGTAAAATTTTCATAAGTATTCAGTGAGTAAGGAGAGCCTTATTTGCATTCTTTATTTGCATCTTACTGGTGTTTAATCTTTTAGTAGGGTAGAATATTCCTCTTCATCTGGAGCATGTATAAAAACATAGGCAACAGAAAACTTCCTGTGTTAACTAGTCCTTTAGCCTCAGTTTAGTTGCATCCCTGAGTATGTGCTTGGGTTTAAAAAAATAAAGAAAATCTCAAACATGAAAAGAAAATCCAGGGCTTGCTGAATTAGTGAAGAGTCACTGCAAAGCACCGAGCATGTTTTGTGTGCTTAAGAAAACAGAGCCTTGCTGATTTTTGATTACAGAGATGGAAGAGCTGCTCAGTCATTCACGTAGTTTCTAAATGGAAATAAAATAAGGAATAAAAAAAGACAATTTTGCATTCTAAGGTGACAGTGTCAGTAGTTATGTCAGAAAAATTATTATTCATTTAATGAAAATATGCTAATCAGGATTTGCATAAAAATGACTGTACATTACGGAAAAATGAAGAAAATGAGAAAATGGAGTAGAACAAAGTTTAGTCAGAGGTTTTTCTATTTGAAAACCATTATGTAAATAGAAAGTAACATTTTCAGTGTAGTTAATTTCAGCTTCCCTGGGATTTTTTAATTTTTGCATTGCATTAAAATAATTGGTGGGTAGAAAGTATTTGTTCCTGTAGAGCCTCTTTAAAAAAGATAAAAATACAGGAATATATTGAAATTGAGTTTCCATTATATTAGGTACTGTTTATTGTTTTAGTTGCGAAAAGCAAAGGCCCAAATAAGAAACGCCTCTAATGAAGAGCAGATAACGACTGAAGTCATCTTCAAGTCACTTTGGCCATTTAGTGTACCAGCACTTTGATGTAAACACTGCTGACAGGAGCATAAACACTTGTTAGCAGCAGAGTGTGAAAATTCTGGATGTAGAAGCCATCTTATCAAATGAAAGGTACAAGGTAATCATCTGGGAAAATTACCTAAAAGAATCCTTATTGCTTATTCATAATGTCTCCTGAAATGAACATTATTAGCATGAGACTAGTGATGTTAAGGCTCTCTGGTCTGTGGACACAGTAGGTTCCCTTTGTGGAAAGTCTTAAGGAATAACTTCCAACTAGGAAGTCCATCCTACATTTTTCCTGTTTTACTGAGTGGGACTGAATTTCACCCAAAGGTTTCACATTTTCATTGGCCTTTGTTCTGTGGTTATGACATTAACCTTTAGATTTATGAGGAAATTTACCCATCTACACATTAAGTTTAATTCAGATGAACAATATTATGACAATCAAGACAGCTTAATGTTCTCCTGAAGTTCTGGAAGATGTATTTGGTATCTTTTGATAATCTTCCTCCCTGTGTAGTTACCCAGTTACTTTTTTGAGAAATGTCAGACTCTTTATTAATTAATTTGTTCTTTATGTGGCAAAATGGAGGAAAATAAATTAGAGGAGACAACAAGGAAATCATCCTGCAAAGGAGTCAGGAGCTGAGGTGCTTTGAAATGGCAGAGTGCTGGCTGATGCCACGCGTTTGATGTTCCAGCCTGCTGGATGCATGTGGCAT
Organism: Pycnonotus jocosus; assembly: GCA_013400435.1. Lineage (NCBI taxonomy): Eukaryota > Metazoa > Chordata > Aves > Passeriformes > Pycnonotidae > Pycnonotus > Pycnonotus jocosus. The sequence goes on from VWYP01014477.1 coordinate 121,482, forward strand.
TCAGCTTCAGCACATCCTGGAGGCCAGTCCTTAATGCTCTACTGCTGTGGAGCAAGGTAGGTAAGATTTGCAAAAGGAGGAGAGGTATGTGACAGGATTGGTATGGTTCTGTGGGTGCCTTTGTGTGCTGATCAGTTACAGCATTCACCTCATGGGTAAGAGCCTTAAAAGTTCATTTTTATTAAACAGTAATTGAATAAACTAATTACAGAAGCAGGGATTAGAATTTTTCTCCCTCCATAGTTTCAAACTTATATTAAATAACAGTGATCTGTTTAAGGGGTGGTTTGAGCCTTGTGTATATAAAACTAGAGAAATCAGATTTCTTAGGTAGATCATTCCCCTAATAACATATTAAACAAACAAAGAAATCAAAGAAATATAAGTACACTCTACTTAGTTTTACCTTGCCAATGTAAAATGAAAAGATATGACCAAGAGTGCCATTCTGGATTGAAATATTCAGGCTGAGTTGTGTTTATGGTAAGGTATTAGCTTCAGGCAGCTAATTCAAGATGCATTTAATCTCTGTGTGGGTTTACCTCTCTCTCTATAGATTGTACAGGAAGAAGGATGACTTCTAATGTTGCTTTTCCTACCTTACTTAACTAATACCTTGAAATACCTGGCGTAAATGATCTCCCATTTGTCCCAGGGCCAGGCAGAACTGTTTATGGAGCTGTTACCCCCTCATTTACCAGTGTAATGTGAAATGTGTAACAGAAAATGGAGTAGTACATAAAATACATCATCTTACAAACCTATGATGCATCATAGTCTGAACTCATGTCAGTACTATCATTGCTGTCTCAAAAGGGATATTTAAGAATTTCAGAGAGCTCAGAGATAGGAATCAGTTAAGGTCTCAAAAATTATTTTGTCAAACAATACAGAAAAGACTAGAATTTCAGAAAAGCATGAGATCTAGCAGCTAATGGCAAACAATAAATTTAGGTAAATAAAGAACAGATAATTTCTTACCTTCATTACAAACTTGGTATTAAAAAGTGTATTTAATTCATATGCTAAATATGAAAGAAATGCCTGGTCAGCCTCTCTGTTATCATCTTCGGGAACTTCCTGGCAGTCATGCAGGTATTTTACATACAGCTTTGTACATTGATAATGCATTTCACATCTTGACATCTATGACATGACATACGTGTGAGCGTCGTTTAAAGGACTTTGTTAATTGTTCCGTGCAACAGATGACAAAGAATGGTACAGTGGAATCTGAGGAAGCCAATACACTGACTCTGGATGACATTTCTGATGATGATATTGATCTAGACAACACTGAAGTAGATGAGTACTTCTTTCTCCAACCCCTGCCCACAAAAAAGAGGCGGGCATTGCTGCGAGCTTCTGGGGTGAAGAAGATCGACGTGGAAGAGAAGCACGAGCTGCGAGCCATCCGCCTGTCCAGAGAGGACTGTGGCTGTGACTGCCGCGTGTTCTGTGACCCAGAAACTTGCACCTGCAGTCTTGCAGGCATAAAATGTCAGGTAAATGTCTACATTATTGTCATTATTTAATTGTCTGGGAAGGAGGGAAGGGTGTGTGTCCATGCACACGTGTGTACTTTCTGTTCTTGAAGTTTGAACTATTGGAAATTAAGTATTAGGCAATAGCGCTTGTGGATGTCCAGCCTTTTTTTAAGGCCCCGTTTTAAGGGTCTATAGTGGGCAATCAATACAATCTCCTGAAATGTCTTAATCATGATTTTAGGCACATACATGGCGTAGGGTGTTTTTTTGTTATTTCACCAGTATTCTGCTCCTCATACTCCTTTTAGGCCTTTATCTAAATAGGTAGATGCAAACAACAGAAGAATAAGTAGCCTGCAGATTTCAGAAGGGATATTACCTTTTATTTTAGAAACAATTAACAGACATTCCAAACGTGAATTACAGTGCAAACCCCGTGGGAAACAATAAATGACATTTTGAGATACTCTCTTTTATGTAACATGCATGATACTTAAAATCTGTGTGTGATAGATTTGCATGTAGGCAGTAAAAAGGTATCTGCTAATGTAGCAGGTAAGTTTTTCCTCTGCAGATTGAAGAGGTATTTCATATTGTACATTTACATAGTGTCAGCTGTATGTGTCCCAAAATGTTCCCTAAAAGATATTTGTGCTAGTTCTGCTGAGTTGCTGTTGCGCAGCTGAGCTTTCTTACTGAATGCATTTTTCATCATCTCATAAATCCAAGCTAAACTTTCTCTGCTATTTTAAATAATATATTCTCTTTGCTGTTCCTATTTTCATTTCCATGTGTGGGGAAGATGTACTGGATTGTGTTGTGTGGTTTTCCTGCTTGTATTTGATGTTTAGCTGTTACAGTGCAGATGAAAGTCACAGACCTTAGGCTGTCTAATCAAACTTGCCAACACATGGATTCAGTCACATTTTCAAACATTTAAGATATTAGATGTAGAAGTTCTGTCCCAGTCTGTTGAGTTTACAATATTGCATCTAGAATTGATTGGATTACCTTCAAAAATGCACTTGAGTTTTTGTTCCTATTTGCTGAGATCAGGTGTCTGTCCCCATTGGTAACTTTATAAAGGTTTCTTTGTATCACTCGTTTTGTTTCAATGGGTTTCCCTGAATTTTTACCAGTTTCCCTAGCTTTTACCTAGTTTCTCTTATTTTTAGCAGATTTTAAGGTGTTTCTGGTAATGCTTTTGCTTGGATTTGAGCACAAAATGAAGTGGAAGCTGTAGCAGATGGAGAAATTGAAAAGCTACCTATTTTTCCTTCCACTGTGTAATACTTTTACCTATGGAACAGAATAATTTTTCCCTTCTCTGCAATAGTGGAGCATGTCCAGGCCCCTTCCTGTTCTCTCAGTTCTCTCCCTGCTAAACTCTAGGGCCGATTGCCTGAATAATTATTAGGTTTGGCTAATTCTACCAGCATATCTCACGGTGAATCCTACTTCACCTTTGTATTTCCTTAGGCTGTCTAGGCTCTGTCATGTCATCAGGCTTTTGCTTCCTATTGTTAATCTGTATTCTCTTTTTTGAAAGGTGGATCGTATGTCTTTTCCATGCGGTTGCACTAAAGAAGGGTGTAGCAATACAGCTGGTAGAATCGAATTTAACCCTATCCGTGTACGGACTCACTTTTTGCACACAATAATGAAACTTGAATTGGAGAAAAATAGAGAGCAGCAAGTTCCAGCACTCAATGGCTGTCACACTGAGATAAGTGCACATAGTAGTTCCATGAGTCCAGGACCCCATCCAGTTGAATATTCAATTGCAGAAAATTTTGAGATTGAAACCGAACCCCCGGCTGCAGTTATGCATTCCCAGTCAGCCGAGGACTTGGACTGCCCAGGGGAAGAGGAGGAAGAGGAAGATGGGAGTAGCTTTTGTAGTGGAGTTACAGATTCTAGTACACAGAGTTTAGCCCCTAGTGAATCAGATGATGATGAAGAGGAAGAGGAAGATGAGGAGGAAGATGAGGAGGAAGAAAAAGCAGATGATTTTGTGGAAAGTATGAGCTCCCATGCTGATATGGTGCCTCTTCCTTCTGTCCTTTGCTACTCTGATGGAACTGCTGTGCATGAAAACCACTCTAAAAATGCCTCATACTATACTAACTCTTCAACTTTGTATTACCAAATAGAGAACCACGTTGCTGGCACTGCTAACCAGATTGGTGAGACTTACTCAGAAAGGGATGCTGTCAAGAATGGTAGTCTTTCTCTGGTGCCTTACAACATGACTTCAGAACAGTTTGTTGACTACGCACGGCAATCAGAGGAAACTTTTAGCAGCCCTCATTACCCTTCTGCAAACCCCTCAGTGATTGTTTGCTGCTCATCTTCTGAAGGGGATGGCAGTGCTCCCTGTAACAGTTTGTACACTGAGCATAGGCCAAGTCACCCACCAGTGGAGTTTCACTCATACTTGAAAGGTCCTTCTCAAGATGGCTTTGTTTCAGCTTTGAATGGTGGCAGTCATGTGCAAGAACACCCTGCTGAGAATTCACTAAACCTCCCAGAAAAGAGCAGACTGCACGAAGAGTGCATCAAATCACCAGTGGTAGAGACAGTACCTGTTTAATATTAAGATTATTCTAGTACTGACTTCCTGTGTTAAAATTCACTCCCATTGGATTTTCCTAGAAAATTACTTTTTTAAGAGGTAGACAACACTTGGACTACAGGTAATGTTCCAGAAACATTTTGTTTTCACAAGCTACACTGGCAGTGGTATTGCACAAAACCAGTTCATGTAAAGATTTAAATAAAAATAGTGAAATCCTTTTTTGATAAAAATTAAACAGATAAGTAAAAAACACATCTAACATATTTCAAAGTAGCCTACCTATGAACATATGTGAAACCTGCCAAGCTATCTGAATCAAAGCTTCATGTTTTTGACTGTCGGGCCTGTGCAAGATTGTTAAAAATGATACTTTGAAATAATCATGTTTAGAGTCCTAATTTTCAACATATCTGAAAAGATGGTAAGTTTAATGTAAAAGTAACTACTGTACAAAAAAAAGTTTTAATTGTTCTGTACTGTATGTATTTTATTTATGGTAGTTTAAGATTCATGTTTTGATAAAAATGAACAGCATGTTCATTTGAGCAGAAGATCTATAGCTGCTTACGAAGAGCATGTCCACTTTTCATCTGGAGTACCTTGTATTTTTTCTTAATACCATTTCTGATAAATCATCTTGAAATGCATTTTTAGAGTGTACTATTTTCTCTTTTACTGTTCTCGCAAAGAGAAGAGTCAGAAAGGGGGCATTTACATCTTCTAGAATAGAGAAAGGTAGACAATCCTCCATTTAAAACTAAAATCAGTGGCATTCCAGAACTAGTATCCCCTCCCCAAAGGAAAATGATCTTGTATATAATGGCAAAGCAGCAGCTTAAGCTCACCCAGCACCTTCAGCCCAGCCACGGTTCAGATACTTACGCACTTTAGTGCCACTTTGCAGTACTGTACAAACGGCGGAACTGTGAACCTCTTCGGAGAAATGCCATAGCTCCAGACCCTGAGGCAATGTAAGATCTTAGCATTCACTGTAACAAAACCTGTACGTTTTTCCCAAGCCAGTTCATGAATATGTCAGTATGCAGTTTATAAAAGCAGAACCTTACTGATCAAAATTTAAATAAAGCATGGAAAAAGAATGTGGAAGTGTCTAAATTGCCTAAATTTTTATGAAATACAAGACTGGCTTTTGTGGACTTCTGATTGTATCTCAAATTTAGTACTATTTGGTCTTATTAAGAAATAGTCCATTCAGTGAGGAAAAATAACTTCAGAAATTTTGTGTCTGCAAAAGTCTGCAAGGAAAAGAACATGTGCATCATATTACCTTGTGATCCACTTGTTTTTAAATGAAATGGGAATGAAAGTACTTTTATTTATTAAACAACCTTGCTTCTGCATTGCCTTATTTTGGTTTCAAAATCTATTTCAGCATTTTTATTCTTCTAATACTGAAATTTCATTTATTATACATCAAGTAGTTGAAATGTAGGCCTGTCTTGTTTGTCAAAATAAGGATCAGCATCTTAGTTTTTATCTGTGTCAAATCTAGATGGTTAACAGTGTGCATGTAAACACAGTGTAAATTTTATCTCTGTAACAGTGACTCTTCTGGTTAGAAGCTCTTTAAAACATCATGTACAGTACTCCAGTACTCCAGTAGAAAAACTGCCAATGTAAAATATGCTTTTCAAAAAAAAGAGCTAACTTAATTGTTTTTATATGAAATCTGGGCAAAGTGATTTCTCATATTTATGCTAAATTAGCAAAATATTTTTACTCTATGTAGTAGCTGGAAAGTTTTTTATTTACTTGTTTCCACAAGAAGTCCTACATGTTTTATTGAATTGCATTGAAAAGTCTAGTTCTCTAGGGACCGGATTCCAAACTTGCAACGTATTCCATCTCCTGGGAAAGCGCACTCATGTTGGTTATCTGGCTCAGCAATTCCACAGCCTCTGTTCTTCACAGTCACAGACCACTCTAGTCTCTTTCTCTAAGGCTGAGTAGCCAGGTAAGTGCCTGTATTCTCCAATGCCATACAGCAAATACCCATGATTTTCAAAAAGAAATGTGCTAGTCCTTAAAGTTCTGCACTTAAGAATAGATTATTCTGTTCAAGGTATTCTAAGGGCAAATGTATCAAGTCTGTGTATGTAGGGGTCTTGCTTTAACAGCGGGCTTAAATTAGGCACTCTCTTTTAACACCAGCACCAGAAGCACAAATCTCTTCTCCTTGAGCTGGGACAGTAGATGAGGATCAGTAGCAGCTCTTTAACTTCAGAGTGTGTTGGAGAACAGCACACACTTTACTGAGGTATTTCTCTCAGGGGAAAGTTAAAGGAAATCTTTTGCTTTCTTACTCATGCCCTTACTGAGCAATAAGAAATTAGTTTCTTGGCCCCTGTTTTTTCACACCAGAAAATATCTTTAATAATATCAGCAAGCACAGTAAGTGATTAACACTATAAAATACTACTCAGCTAGTTTTAAATATCAAGGTGATGGTTATTTACTATTTCCATTGGCACAGATTTCTGATCCCAGTCCTCTGTAATATTAGCATCTGTAAAAACTTCTGAGCATTTGGATGTGTATGTTCCATTCCATTGAGGCATCACGGGTGAATACAGCCACATTCTCTACAGCCTGCAGCATAGGATAACAAGCAGTACCTTGTAAGACAGAGGTAGAGGGAGCAGGGACAATATAAAGCATTTGTTTTCCCATGTATGAACTAGCTCATTCCTGGGAGTCAAAAAGTAAAACGTGCAGAATAAAGATTTAAGTTGAAAAAATATTCCTAATTGACTAGGTGGTGATAATGTAGCTAATAATACTTTTCTTTTGATATTTTGTGATCAAGATTTGATCTCAATATACAAAGTAAAGAACTTCTTTACTTTACAGCAAGCTACAAAGTTAAGTCTCTTTATAATACATGGAAAGTTCCTGGGTAGCTATTAATAATAATACCACCAAGCCTTCCTCATACTGAGGAAAAAACCCAGTAACCTCTCTTTTTTTCAATACAGGTTAAACCTGTTGCCCAGCCAAACCCATGCCAGCAAGTAACAAAGCTAAAGCCTTTTCTATCATATATGAGTTGACTATAGTGAAAAAATACCTAGTTGAAACCCTGACCAAAACAGGTAGGGTTAATTTAGCTGAAATCTAGAGTAGGATGTAGAAATCAGGTGAGAGTCAAGTTTCCCATTGCTTGATTAAACTTTGATGGTTTTTTAAGAACAAAAATGCATATTCTTCATTTAAGGAAAAGCAAGCTTAAGTCATGGGATGGAAAATATTTCAGTGTTATTTTTTGGGCTAGTATATAATAATGCATGCTGTGTTCAATTTCCCAGTTGGTTAGTATTCATGTTGATAACCAGTCCTTTCAATTTGGGCAGGCTGCTTCTGTGTGATAAAAGTATTATGTTACTAAATGATAACCAGCAGTATTTGCTTCTTTATCAACACAGTCTGTTATTTGTGAAAATACCTACGTACTGATAGTCTTCATCAGCTTTATTTCCAAGATTTTTGGCTACTGATAAATACTCGTAAGAGCCCAGTATATATTTGTGATTATATTGCATCATTCACAAAAATGAGTCATAATAAAAGCATTTCCCTTTCTTGAAATAAATTGGAATTTTCACACAGACCATTACTGGAACAGCACCTAGAAGCAGATGCCTTTTTGCCTATAAGGTGAACTTCACATCTCTTACAAAAAGGTGCATTATTAAATACATGTAAAGCTTTAATTGATGTTAGACATGGAATTAGAAGTTCATTGGCATGATTACAGCAACTGCAATTGTTGCTTAAGAGCAATACCTCACATCCATTGAAACATCCTTAAAATTAAAAGCTGATCAGTAGAAGTTTGAAATATTCTTTGTTGATCTGTATGCCACTTAGGTCAGAAAATTCTAGATGTGTAAAGCTTCACAATTTTTCATTTAAGTTCCTGCTAGTGAATCATAATTGGAGTTGACATGTTTATTTTAAGGCCATTGATTCCACTCCATAGTAACTATGACTTGCTATAGATAAGGTTCAGCTGCTCCCCTGCTCTGTGAACAGTGGGGTCCTGCCTTTGGTTCAAGTGCTGCAGGATTCCTGTCTGGTATTGGTGGTGCTGATACTCACTAGATTGCTGACTGATCCCAGAGTCCAGATCCAGTTTCTAACCTGATCTGGCTGTTTTATTTCAGTAAATGTGCTAATAAACTGATCATGTTGTTTTCCCTGGCTCCCAGGCAGTACCTTCACAAAAACAGCTACTTTGTTAAAGATGGTACATGTATATTTGTAGGCAAAACTGAGCATGTATAAAGGTTTTTGTTAGTTCAGGTGTTCTGACAGAAACTGGATAGAGAGTACTGGGCTCAGACAGAGGAGACTTTGCCTTTGTCCTGTTACGTCATCACGTTCTCTGTGCTATGGATTATAATGTACTTGGAGATAATCTGGTAAAACGTAATTCTGTAGAACAAGTAAAATACCATTTTATTCTCATGTTTTGGCATCATAATTAAATTTTTTGTACTGCAGACTATGCCACTTTCCAAATGAAGCCCAGCCCAGCTCAGAAGTGGCTAGAAATTTTTCACTAACATGAAACAGCTGAAATGACCTCTCCTTTCCTTGGACTCAATTAATGAGCAGAAGTTAAACAGTAAATTTTACAGTGAAAAATTAGAATAAAAGCTGTGTTGAATATACAACATTTACCTATCTCATGCTTAACATTTGAGCAGCAAGATTGTAGTTTTCCTGCAACACCGTACTTGGCAGCAACAGGCAGTCTTACTCCTCTGCATGTTGTCTTCTTTTGCCAGCTGAATTCTCTCAGTTGAAACTCCTTGTCTAGGCTGCTCCTGTAGCAATGCAGGTGTCCTTACTCAAACATAAGACAGACTCATGATATCCTTTTAAAAGGCATTTGCTAAATTAGGATCTCCGCTGTTAGAGCTCGTGAGTTTTATAAACCAGTGTTCATTGTGCCAGTTGTTTCATTTCCTGAAACAGTCAGGAACAAAAGAGAATGATACAGAAAATCCTGAAGCATTCAGGGGTGTTATGCTTTCCCACTGAGACTAAAGAGTAATTCTGTCATATCCTTTATTATGGTTGCAGGACAGTTGATGTAAAATACTTTGAAAATCTAGAATTAACTCAGAGAATATATTCTATAGAATTTATTTCTAAAATATTAAATCTGATTACTATTTTTTTAAAATGGTAGAAAGCTGTTATTTTCAAAACAGAGTCTAGTTGACTTACGTGTTCCTTGGTATGAGAAATCTCAGCATTTGCCTTTTCACTGTTTCAAGGTTTTTAATATTCTTAATTTTGCTATTCTCTGTAATCATTGTCCATGTGCAAATTATTGTCCATTTTCTCCAAGAAGTGTTAAATCCAAAAAACAAATATTGTGAAGTGGTGAAGAAGTGCAATGTAGTTTTAAAGATGTCTGAGTGAACACATGCTTGAGTTCTTCACAGGTTCTTCCTTTTCACTGTCTCTTCCCTCCCCTAAATCCAAAGCAGCTTTTAATTTTACGGCTAATAAATGTACCAGAGTATTGTTTCCACTTAAAAAGAAAAGTTATAAAATCTTTGAGGGCTTTTCTGCTACCATAATACCAAGAATTTTACTTTATATGAACATCCACTTTATGAGACACCTGTTTTGCAGCCTGAGTATTTTCTTTTTAATTCCTTCCTTCCTGTTGGTGTCCAGGAGGTCTGTTGTACAGTAAGACTTTTCATTAAAATCAAGCACAAGGGCAACTCTACTGTCCTTTGTGCTGAGAATGAGATCTTGAAAAGCCAGATTGGGTAGGGTTTTGAACAACATACTCTAGTGGGTGGCAGGGGCAAGGGGCGTTGGAACTAGATGGTCTTTAAGGCCCCTTCCAAACCAGGCCATTCCGTGATTCTAAAAGTTAAAATATGTATTGCCCTACTGCTGTCTTTAAGGTTAGGCAGACACCCACCCCTCAGAAGGTCCCACTGACTGGAGAACCATATTCATGGTGCTCTGTGTTGCACCTTCTCAATTGAGATCCTTCATCCAAGGCTGGAACAAAAAAAAAATCAAGTTAGATTTTGTACTTTATTAACACAATTATTTTAATTTGAAGCGTAGAAATGACACTTCTGTTTCATGAATGAATGTCCAGTAGACTTAAGTCAAAAAATGTTTGTCTCACATGTACACTTTTCTCTAACTGTTCACTTTTCCAAAAAACTATGAAATGGGATTAGCTTTTCTTGATAGGGAGAATGGTGGAAGATACAAATGCACAACGTTGTTCTAATACAAAGATCAAGATAATCCTTTCTCTTTGAACACTTAAGTGAGTGCAGGGAGGATAGAAAGAACAATTTAGAGGAAAAGAAAAATGAAGGCAAGAGGCAGATTGATGAGGGTTAGTTTTCTTCTAAAGGGAAAAATAAAGTATATCAAAAAATGACAGAAGGAAAAAGGCAAATTAAGATCTCTTCAGAGCAAGGATGGAAAAGTATATGGACATTCACTGCAAGCTTGTCCATGATAGATGAAACTACGTTTTGTGTTATTTAGTATATTGTAACCAAACATGAACTCAGTGGAAACAGGAAATTACATTTTTTCCAGATCAGAGTTATACAGGTGGCCTTTAAATAAAAGACTTATCCAAATGCATGGGGTAAAAAAGTTAGAAACCGACACCCTAGAAGCATTGCTGCCATGTCACTCTTTGCTGATGGCAATTTCAAAGACAAGTTCAAAATCATTTTAGTTAACTCTGCTCCCAGGCACATATTCTCATATACCCAGTTTCTCAGCTAGCAAGAGATGCTAAAAGCAAAGACAAAATGTCCTATTATCAGCATTTTATGTTGCCATTTTCAAATGAGGCTTAGTGCATTATGGCAGGTAATTATTTTAGGTTTCTCCATCCTAAACTTATAAAATAATTTCTTAAGAATGTAATTTTGGGTTGGATTGTGGATGAAGTTTAACCTTGCAGGGGTAATGGGGGAATCACTGTAAAGAACCATTTGTGAGTCTCAGATACAGATTCAGCACCAATTTTCAGCTTCTTGAAAAGATCATTATGTGCACTGGCAGCTGGTTCTTAAAACCAGAAGCAAGCATACTGGTTTTTTTCAAGCCATTTCACACAAATACTTCAGGTCTCAAATGCCCATGTAAACAAGGGTTAATAACAGGGCACTTCTTTTAATTGACTGATTGTAGGCACTTCTATGGAAATACGTCTGAAGTGTAGTTTGTGAAATATGTTTTAAAAGTGATGTAAAATAAGCGCTAGACATTTAACAGTGCAAAAATAGTCAAAATCTGTAGATTACAAAACTGTTCCTAAGATCCTCAGCCTGTAATATTGTCTCAGTAAAGTTGATCTTTTAAGTTAAATTGCATTCTGGTGTAATAACCTTTTAAAAATAAAATTATTAATACAAATGTACTGGTTAATACCTGTTAACATAAAACATGACAATTGGTTATTTTGATTTGTTTCAATCTATAACTACTAGAAATTTTGTAAAAAAAACACAAACAGAAACAACACATTACCTTTTATATGTGTAAAGTGTTTTGTTTTAACAGACTATATTAACATTTGCACTTAGATCATCCCTGTCTTTTAGCAGGTTCATCTCTCTTTGTATACATACAAATACATATATATATACATATATATATATATATATATGTATCTCCCCACAAGAACAGAAAATTGCTTTTGAAATTTGTGTTGGCAAGTGGTAGATAGTACACCGTGGCATAAATTCAGAAGCACTTAAGTTGATGGTCTTTCAGACAGGTAATCCATTCAAATGGGACTAGTAAAAATGTGTAATTGCAGCCATTAGTTTAAAATTACTACATTACTTCTAACAGTACTAATTTCTAAGAAAAATAATTATGTTACATACTTAACATTTTCCATTACAGATGATCTTGCATACTAAAATTATGGAGGTCTCAACAGTTAAGCAAGATATTTAATTGGACTGCTGCTTTTAAACTGAAGAAGCAAAGGGAAAGAGTTCATCTTAAAATCTGTATATGGAAATAATTTTAAGCTTCATGAACTACACATTTCCTTAATTTCCTTTTTTTAAACAAGTTGTAACATCAAAGATGCCAAAGGGTAATATAAGCTACAATAATATTCAACAGAACTTAACCTAGATCTTACGTTGTAATAATTTATTCAAATTAACTGTATTCTTCTGTATTTATATTTTCAGTATTTATTATGAATGATATGAAATTTGATGTATTTATTGTGGCTTATTACTGCAGTGTATATATTCCAAAAATGAGCATTTTTAAGTCTTAACATTAGGGTTTTTTGTTAATTAGTGGCACTTGTATCAGCTGTATTTTTATTATATATTGTACAATATATATTGTCCATTTGTTTGCAATGAAGTAAACCAGGTTTCTACGTTACATCCTGGCTGCCAGTGCATTGTGTGTGTCATTTCTGCTATGCAGTCACTAGAGAGCCTCTCTCACTCAAGAGAGCCAGAATTAGTACTGCACCTCCTCCCAAGGCACGGTGAAATTTCGAGCATTTCTCCCATTCCTGATTATCTGACAGCATAAGGAGAAGCAGTTTGTGTGGAATTTTTCTGTGTGTGTGTTTTTGTTTCTAAATATTTGTATGCAAATTAAATTAAATAAACAAATGCCTTCTTAGGTATATCCATTTGCCCTTTAATGACACTACTGCCTACAATTTTCTATGGCCAGGAAAATACTGTACCTGATTCATCTGTGCCTGTAATTTTCATAATAAGGTAATGAAACAATTGTTTTCAACAGCTGTTGGAATAAAATTTTGCAACAGCTCTCTCTGGTGGACAATTTGCAGTAATTTTATACATCAGATTATTTCAATGGCAACATTCAAAGAATACTGCTAAATTTCAGGACGACTGCTTCTTTGAAAACTGATGATCAACATAGCTTCATTAAGAAAATAATTATCAATCACAGCACAATCTCTGCATTTTATTCTGGTATTTACTCAAACTGAGACGCACATTTATAAAAAGTAAGTTGTCCTTTGTAGAGCTGAGGGCTTTCTGCTACCGGCTAGCAGAAGTTTCTCAGCCCTGCTCCACTTGGAAGTTCGTGGGGTTCAATCTCTAGCCCCCACGTGGTCTGAGGCTTGGTAAATGAAGAGAGGATTCTGCTGTGGTTTAGGAAGATGTTTATTCCATGGGGATGGAAGGCAGAATGAAGCAGAATCAGCTCTGGACTTCAGTTCACCCCTTATGTCACTTTGGGTGAAACCCGAACCAGGGGGGTCTGTATCCAATGGGGAAGGTAGAGGGGAGTGGTCGAGGGCAAGGGCACTTTACACCACAATGGGAAGGGTGGCACCTGGACACCTTGCCAAATAGGAGAGGATACCTTTTGAGTCAACCAGGGTGATTGACAAGACAGGGTGATACTACCAGGGGGTGGGATAGGGGGTGTCAGGGGAAAGGGATGAACCATTTATAAATCCATGATTATAAACCGCAACAGTCCTTAAGTTTGCTTATATGATAAATTACCTATAGCTAAATTGTTGGTATTTTAAAAAACTGGTAAGGATGAGATGATGTTCTCTAGATTATAAGAAAGTTCTCACAGGAATTATGGTATCACTTGGCTGTAGTCTGTTGAGAGTCCCATATTTGCTATTAGCCTACTTCTGGCATTGCTGTGGATTATGGCTAAAAGGGCTGCTCCAGGGCTTGCTAAGCCATACTGATACAATGAAGTGTAAAAACAACTTTCAATACTGGTTCTAATTCAAGATCCCAGGATGCCCATTCAGAAGGAGGAAGATTTAACTGTTAAGGTTCACTTGGAAGTTGATCTGTTAATTGCACTCAGGTTATTCTATACTCACCCTAGTGTAAAGCAGCAGTTACTCCAAAGGGGGATAAAATCCTCAGGTATGGTGGGCTGGCAAATTCCCACTGCAATGAATGGTGTCATAACCAGGTAGAGGCACAAGCAACCAGTGGGAACTCTTGTTCACAGGCAGTACTACCCAGAGCCCCAGGCCCTGAAGTCCCAAAAGTTTTAGGACCTGCTTCATCCTGCTGGGAGTGTGGCTGAGCTGGCCTGGCTGAAGTCAAGCCTTTGGCACTTGTGATTCTCCCTGGATGTGTAAGGAGCATGGTGAGATGGAGGTTAACACTAACGCCAGCTGTTCCTGTAACCTTCAGTAGTTTATACAGCCATCTGATTGAGGTACCAGTTTTTACACGGTGTGTGTGGAATACTGTTTACCTTTGTCCCCTTCATAGGGGCAGAGAAGGGCATTACAACGTTACTGAAAGAGATTGGAATTAAAAAAAAAAAAAAATAGCCAGAGAAGCACTTTCAAGAGAACATTATCAACAGCCAGAAGATGCTGCTGCTTTTCTATTAGCTTTACAAAAAAACATAATCCAACTTCGTAAACCTGTAGTCATATCTACAGATCTCTTATTGCTCTCCTAGTATTATATGATGCCTATATATGTGTGTACACATACACACACATATGAATATTTGGAAGTGCAATAGTCAGTGTGATCTAAAAGTTAATTTTGGATCTTCAAACAGAAAGAATAAAAAAAAGTCACTTAAAATTTAGCTCTATTTATAGATGTGTTTCCCACTTCTCTGCCAGGTAGGAGGGAGTCCAAGTAAGGCTGAACTACAAAAATACAGACTAAAATGTCACAGTTTAAGGAACTATGATGGTTAACATACCTTAAAAAACATTACATATAATATATATTTTGTACTAGTGACCTATGTTAGACCAGAAAATAAGTCTCAAAAAAATGAAAGGAAAACCTTAAAAGACCATTTTAAAATCACAGAATTAGTTTCCCTTTTCTTTATCTAGAACTAAAGACAAAATATAATAACCAGGTGAAATGCTATACCTAATCTCTGCAAAAAAACAACTACATATATTGCTGTATCTGCAAAAAATACAAAGTGGAGCTTCTTTAGCTTCTCTAGCATTGCTAAGGAAGAGGTTCCATGCTTCCAAGTGCAACAGAACACTCATTTCATTGCAATTTAAATTCTACCCTGGTTTGAAATGTTAGCTCTTAAAAAAACTTCAAACAAATGGCAAAAACCCAACTGCTAGTTTGTAGGTAAATGATGTTTCATATGCCAATCTGACAAGCTTGTAAGAGAAACAGGTTGCATGAAGAAATTATCCTTCAATGATACTTTAAAAAATGCATTTTCTGTAGAACATGAACTAAGAACTATAAGAACAAGTACTTTAAAACTGGTATACTAAATATCTTGTCTTCTAGAACAGGTTCCTTGTGCACTGAGTTTCCATTCCATACTCAGGGTTCAACATAGCACATCTGCTCTCTGTGTAATCTCCCATCCTTGTATTCACACTGTTCAACAATTCTCTCATTGACCTGCATTCTGTATTTCCCCAATTCCCCTGTTTTATCAAGTGCATGTATTGGCCTTCCAATATTGGTTTGATCTGCAAAAGTAATAATACTTTGTATTCCATTACCAAATGAAAACATTTATCAGAGGACACAGGCAGATCTTTGTGCGGTGTTCTGCACAATCTTCCAGTTTCAGTGTTTTAAATAACCCTTCCTGGTACAGCTTTTGAACAATTTCTGTTCACTCTGTATCAAGTTATTTTAAGTCATACAGCTTTAACTTCATGGGATACTCTCACAAGTGTCTCCAAAAGCCTTACAAAAGCTGAGACATAAATCAAAGGCAATATAAAGCCTGAAAAATAAATTAGATAATTTGCTTCTGGCAAATTATCACTGGTCATTGCTTATACACTTTTTTGACTTTTAGATGACTTATAAGTACTGAAAATATTTTTTCTTGCTTTTATTCAGAAACTGAACTCATTAGTCAGGTACCATTAAATTACAAACAGACAGGCTCCCTCCCCACCATAGAAGTTTAAAACCCCACATCATCATCCATTCACCCATCAGATCTAAGTTAGCATTTATCTGTCATGATATTACTTAATTACTAGGACAAAAGAACTCATTAGTGTATTTTTGTCCTGTTCAGCCTTTAATACCCACCTCTTCCAAGTTATTCTCAGCTTTATATTTGATCATGCAGCCAAATACTTTTGTCTTCACTTTACAAATTTTAAAAAATTGATTATATATTTGATTATGCTATATTACTTTCTATAATTAGCAGAATAGTTAGGCCAAAGTCTCACTCAGACTGATAAATTTGAGATCAGTCCTTTGTAAAAGGGGAAACAGAAACAAGAAAGAAAATATTAATATGCAAGTGTTGGCACAAAAAATTACATATGGATAACATTAGAAACCTGTGAGGTAAATATTGCATAAATGAGTACACGGTAGGGGCAGAAGTTTAGCAGGTAACATGGAATTTAAAAGTAATAATGAACAGAACGCTGAAAAAATGTGTGAATGTTAAGCAGCTCAGAAGCCTACTACAATACAACTCTGTAATAATTTTTTAAGTCCCTGAAATGTAAAAAAACCTTTACAAGAAGTTTTGGCTAAACAAAAGATTAGTATCAAAATAAGCAGATTTCCCATTAAAACAATCATAAATACATATTTTAGCAAGAATTACTTTTTTCTTTTACTAAACAACTGACTTTAAGAAGATGAGCAATGTGGGGGAGCAGTGCTTGGCTTTGACCTGATAGTCAAATATTTACTTTTCCAAGTGAAGGAACTTGAAAAATATTGAGAGTTTCACTGAGTCAAGAAAATTATTAAAAAAAAAAAATCAGACATTTGAGCATAAAAACATATATATAAAGTGTATTGGGTTTTGGACAGTAGACAATACTTTCTCATGACACTAGAGAGAAAATCAGCCTTCTTCACAAGTACTTACAATATGTCAAAACCCCCCCACATATGGCCCCCTAAGATAAAAGAGAACTATTAGGATCCATAAATCAGTGGTCAACATATAAAGTCTTATCACAGAAATCTTGTAAACAAAATATAACCAGGATCCCAATTATCTTTGGTAGAACAGACTCCCAGGAAATCTCTGATGGCACATTTTATATCCAACCTAAGAGGGAAAAGAAACTGTTTAAACATTCTGCATTTAAACTGTCACGTAAAAATCCAGTATGTGTATATGATCATAGTTCAGAATGGTTCTTTTAATAAAATGCTTCTGGCCTATAATATCAAATCTTAATTGTTCTGGCCAAAGATCCACTTCTGAAAAGGGTCTGATGGATTACAGGATGCCAAACTCGGATGCTCTCCATTTCCTGTAAGGCACATATGCAGTGCTTCATTGTACAGAGTTTGATCCTAAAGTGACAAAAAGAGGAAAAAAAAGTGAACAAATAGTGAACATGCTATTTCCCCCCACAGTTCTTCACCCAGGTTGAGTGCTAAAGAGTAAACTCATACAGGTCGTGCAGATGGGGCTAGAAAATACATAAGTAGTATGCAAGTGCCAACTTGCTTTGTTAGGAAAATTTTGTGAAGTATTTTAAAAATACAGAACGTCTGAATTGACTTCCAGGTGGATGTCCAGACAAACACACTAAAGGATATCAACTGTTTTTTAGGTGACATTCCTATTAGTGACATTCCTATTAGTGACATCAAGTTTTTATCAGTAACTAAAAAGCTGAAGTTATCTCCCATTTTCCTGCCAAAACTAAACTTACTGTATTTTGGCTACAGAGTTTTTGTTTTATTGGCATTTTTTTTAATTAACTAGTATCAAGGATCACTAATAAAAATGCCATTTCACTGCACACGATATGTACCTTCTGGTGCAGCCACTGCTCCTCTCCAACAGCGAAGGTTTTCTGGCCTTTGTAGGTACACTCACGAAGCTGCACAGATCCCTTGGAAGCATGCAGACAAAGCTCCTTCTGAATGTTATGGCGAATTTCATGGTGTGCAGAATATTCAAAGTACTGTTTAAATAATTTTTTAAAAAGTTTTGGTAAAAACAAAAGTATTAAACTAAATTAAGCCTTTCAAATTCCCATACACAAAGTAATACATTTCTTATTCAAAAATTTGAGACTACAGAGTAATTCCTCTGACTTACAGCATAGATACTTCAAAAGTGTTTACAAAACTAAAAGCAGTTTTTAGTAGTAATGCAATACTAATTTATACTTGAATGTATAAATTGGAAATAGCATTTGCTGCATATGTGCTATGATGCAAAAATCTTACTCCCACACAGACCATATATAATTCAAGGAGACAAACTGAAGAGTAGAGATAGTTTAAGATAACTTAAATTTTTACATTTCTTAACTTTAAAAATCTGTATTCAATTCTGTTGTTAGATTTTGGTTTTTCTTAGGACAACCAAAATAAAAAGTTGTCACATCAAACAATACCAATTGCTGTATGCCAACTTTTGCTGCTTGAGCTAAACAATAAATGTGAACAATAGGATGCTGCTATGTCCTCTTGTGAGGTAAGTAATGAGAAAAGTAATTATAAGCATGTATTTTGTGAGCTCAGTTTCATTTCCTGACACCAGAATACGCCTAAGGCTCAGCTGTAATTCTGATCCTAACAGGGATTTACTTCTATATCTTGGTCTCTTCTTTTTCTCTCACATTAACCAGCAGAGTCCCTAACATTACATCTCACTGCTACTGTTTCTTGGCTCTGGATGTCAGCCACCTTCCTCATATCTTTCCTTTGAATATTAAGGTCAGGTCAGTTACCACCCTTGGCCTTCTGTTTTCCAGTGGTCAGCAATCACCTCCCCACTACCTGGGAAACAATGGGAACAGCACTGAGGAACAAACAGGCATCTCACTCTTAAGACACCATGATCAACATTAGTCCTCAAAACAGGTACTGAAGGAGTTACCTGCTTAGTCATTTAGCTCTCAGACAGTAATTTACTCTTAATCTCGTACTCTGACTTAATCTGTCCTGATTTATTTTTGGAACTTCAAAATCTCTGCAAGCCCTGAAAATAATTACTTGAAAGATATGTTTAGAACTTACTAATTTTAGATATGGAGATGGGTATGATTCCAGCCACCAATATTCAAAAGAGGAAGAATAATATACAACTCATGCATGACTCTGAAAACTAGGTTTTCTACTCCCATTTCAAATATATGGACAAAAATGACAGCATGGGAAATATCAGCCTACACTGCTAAAAGTCTGGTAAAGAATACAGGACAATTGAAAACAAGGCATTGTAATTAGAAGGGTTAAGTAAGCAAATGTGCATCTCTTAAGCATTATCAGCAAAATCAATTCTCTGAAGGCTGGCATTTAAAGGGATTCAGACTGTTATTTTGTAGCAGGAGAGAAAACAACACTTGAAAGAATAGAGTTTTAGTATAGCCCAAGATAACTTAGAGAACAATAGAAGCATACAGCAGATCTCTTAATACAGTGTCTTTCTACAGTGTTCCCAAATTAATGACTGTGATAATGTGAACAATGTGAACAGGCTAACACATCTAATCCATATTGGAATAAAACCCCAAATTCAATCCTGTAAGAAGCTAACAAAATAGGGTAGTTCTTAATCTAGACAGCAAGCCGCATCTCACAAAAAATGATTAGGAAAGTATCACCTGACTAGGATTATGTGTCTCAGTTTTCACAGTGCCATCAACAGATGTCTTTCAAGATTGAAAAAAAAATTATTAACAGCCCTTCCCCCCATAAGATAACAATTATATTCTAATAAAAACTTTTAGACCTTTGCTGACCTTTAATTATTAAGGATCACTTTTAAATGCAACAGAGAAGTGTGCATTTCTGGGCAGGGAAGGAGGTGTTCCTTTTGTTAAGTATTTCAGTAATGACAGAACAACTCAGTATCTGACATCTATTGCAAATCCTATTGTAGAAGGAACAGAGCACCATGGCTGCCTCCAAGAGCTATGGACCACAGAAGGCTTCTCTTGGCAAATGGAATTGGATTATTCCCTTGCATTAGCCAGTACAGGATAGGCACTTTGACCTCACACTGTGAGGCAGCAAGTGTGATAGGGAACGTGGCTCAGGCCTGGACACTTGGCCTCCCCTTGGCCGGATTCCAACCAACATCTTCCTTGACAGTGCGAGTCCTGGTGGCAGAGAAAGAAGCAATAGGAGGAAGCATAAGGAAAGGAAGAATTAAGAAGACAACACTTATAAGACAGGAGTAAGGGTTGCATGAAAAGGTTTTGCACAGAAAAGAGAGGGCAAGTAAAGCAGTGCAACTGTGTTTGAAATCTGAATTTGTATACTGAAGTTAAAACATTAGAAACTACATGACACGAAGAGTGGTATGGAATTTTTCTTTAAATATATATATATAGGAATTACTGTTAAAGAAAATAAAGAAAAAGATAAGGAGAGAGAAATTGCACATTGAAAATTAGTCAATTTCTCTAAAATTAATTAAAGGCTTTTATACAGTAAAGCTACAGCAGGAGAGAGAATAAAAATCAAGTACTAAATATTTTACCTGGTTGCCTCCAAGTCCATGACAAGAATACATAATCAGTGGTTTGCCACCATGGTTATTTTCACCAACATCCAGACACATGTGGTTACCTATATTTTTTAACTAAAGAAAGGATGTTATCAGGATTAAAAAAGCTCAGTGGAATGACAGAAACTTAAACTGTCTCACTCATAGACAAAAGTCACCTTTAGTTTAACAATAATTACAGCTGTTCATTCATATTTACTTTCTGCTATGCTCAAATCTAAACCCCCTGTTTTCTCAGTTAATCTTTTCTACCTAAAAGCCTAGTAACTACAGTCACACATGGAGTTGTTAGCCTGCTCTGTACAACGTTACTGCTATTCAAATCACAATTTGAACAGACGCACATAAAATATTTAAACAAGAGGAAGGAGAAGTTTTATTTGTAAATACGTGCTAAAATTCATGTTTTCTGCAAGCTAAGAACTATTTGTTTGTTTTAGCAATGCAATGTCTAAAGTTATTTGGCAGGGAAAATGACTTTTGATACAAATGAAAAATAAAAATGACGTAGCTATTGACAAAGCTACGCAGAAGAGATTGTTTGTCCAGAGTAGTGACAGAATACCCTATAGCAGTTAAAGATAGCTAAAGTCTAAAAGCTGTGGCTAAGGTAGTACAAGAGATTTGCAAACTTCCTGGACCATGAAGAATATAGAAAGTAATTAAAATTAAACTTACATATCCAGAAAACAAAGGATTCAGGTCTGGGACATATGCTTCTGGATAAACATTAGTGAGGTACCAGGTAAAATTTTTACACTGCAGGCGATGCCTTAAATCAAGTCTTTTTGATATGTCTCCAAATGTTTTCTGAGAGAGGAAAGAGGTAAATAAGGATGAAAGATAAATATATTAACCTTCATTTTGCACATGTAAAGCTATGATAATCTGTGTAGTACTAGACAAATTTAAGCTTCCTTTGTTGATTTTTTTTCTGGTTAATGCTGTACTACTAGTGTTACTGCTGTCTTTCAGTGTCAGAACACCACTGACATCCTGCCTGCAGCATTTCAAAGTACTCGCAAGAAAAATACATTGCAGGATGGAAAACATAGAAGTATCTTTAGTCCCAAGGAAGTTTTCACACAGTGCCATGAAGTGGGAAAGTACAAATAAGACCATACTGATTACAGCCATAAAGCCAACTGATCCTACTAAAAGTGTAAGCTGAAATAAGAAACTGGAATAATGAAATAATTAGCATGCTATCCAGTACAGCGTAGAATCTCCCAAACAAAATTCAGTTGTTTAACTGCTGAACATGCCTAGGAAATGTAATGCTTTCAGTGATACAACAGTCATGAAAATCTTATCACATGAAGGGGGAAAAATAGCTTCTAAAAGAAAACTCTAGATTCTAGCTGGGCAGAAAACTTACAAAATAAATAAGCCAACACTCAGCCTCAACCCCAAATATTTATTTTCTTGAAAATAACTGAATTTTTAAGCAGCTAGAGACAGGACGGTTATCCATTATCAAGTAAGTTTTATTCTGCTGCTAAAGAAGAACAAAATCTGCTTTTTCATTTAGAGTACTAAGCAACTTGAAACTAAAAAGACATTTTTCTCACTCCAGAAAATAAGTTAGTTAACATTGTCTACACTCAAGTAGTTTCTCTCATGTTCTTGTGGTAGTCCCTGTACCTGCACAATGCAAACAACCCAGGAGAATGTATATTGTGTAAAAAAAACCCAAACAAACAAAAAAAACCCCTCACCAAACAAAATCAACATTCATCACCCAAACACTATTTTTTCCTGTTTGTTGGGGCTGCAGCATTAAGCAAACTGAACAGTCTTTTCATTAAAATATCTAGAATCCTTACATACTTTGTCAATAAATAACTTTTGCTCACCAAAACTTTCACCGCAGCAAGTGTGATTTCTAATACCACCACCACCACCTACTTGTTTCACAATTTTTGCTGCCTCTGTGTTTCTTCGGTAAAATATTTCTTTATATTCATCCATCCACACTTCCGCAAGACGAACTTGATTCCGTGTGATCACCTGAGTACCTTTTGGGAAAGTATGGGGACTCTTGCTGCGAAAGACATGGCCAACAACAGAGCAAGGCATGATCTCCAACTGTCCACCACATTGCCATACCTAATAATAACATTTAGTGTGTAAGTACATTGCAATTGGAATTCAGGGGGTGGAAAAAAATTCAGTAATACTATTGCTTGGCAGAACACATCAAACCACTAGCAAGAGTACGTATATCAGGCATACCGCTAGTGAATTTCCTAATCAGATAAACCCTGGAAACACACATTTCAGATAGCATCCCTAAAAACATTTAAAAAAAATTAAAAGCAGTTTAGTGAGCATGTTTGTATTTTATTTCATAGGTAATTAGTAATTCAATTTTCCTTGTCCTAATTGGCTGATTGAGCAGAGGAATCAGTATCTCATACTAATTTATTCTCAAATCTCCTGTACAGTCAGCATAGAGACAATTGCTAATTAGGGAGCTAAACTTACTCTGAAAGACATTTCTATATTTTCACCTCCCCATATTTCCATTTCTTCATCATAGCTTCCAATGTGTTCAAAGTAGTCTTTTGATATTGAAAAGAGACCTCCAGCAAAAGTAGGTGTTCTGCAAAAGCAAAATTTTACTGAGAAAGACAGTTGGGTTTTTTAAATATAGATGTAAAATCATGGCGCAACTGTTCTAGGAATTTTCCATGCACTTGTTAGTATTTCACTACAGTGATGCATATTCCTGGCGTAGATAATACTTCTAGCACTTAAATATATTCACACAGAGTCTCATTTGACTGCTTATTGCCATTTATTTAGAACTCACTCAGACTAGCACCTGCTGGCATAAAAGAAAGAATCAGGAAAACTGACCAATTTTCTCTGTATGGAGGATATCAAACAAAAGTACAGCTTCTACAGACCAGTAACCTGTCTGCAGACGAAGCAGGTACAATTATCATCAAATGCACTACTGGATCAGCCTAGAGTTTGGGTGCTCTACCTGCTTTGTCATTCTTTCAAGTAAAGTGAGTGAGGAGACAGAATTATTGTACTGTGTCTGAAAAGAACTGTGTATAATCCTCCTCTGCCCCTTCCCCCTAGGAATATAGGCAATTTCCAATATATATAGAAGAAGTAAAGCAGAGCAATTGCTGTCTAGGGGGGGCTATATTTTTATGAATGCTTTAAAATGTGGTTCTTAAAGAAAGTATTACAAAAAACATCTAAGATGATAAGATGTCTGATTATATTCATCTGAAGAACTAATTTATTTACAAACTGCTGTTTGTAAGATAAACTCCATGAAAACAGAAGGATTTAAATAGTATTCACATTATGTTTACCTAATTGGATAGGTTTCATCCTTTCTTCTTTTATTCTCATGTTTAGGAAGAGACTCCCATCCAAATGACAAACTCCAATCAAAATTTCCTCTGTTGTGGCTATGCCCATAAGGAGATGGTTTACTGAATTCAAAGGTATTGAGATCAATAGAAGCAATGTCGGGGCTTACAACAGCAACAGGATTCTCAGCTATTCTTGCCAATAATGGCTCTAACCAGCCATAAAAGCATTCACCTGTGGAGAAAATGGGACCACTGAATTTTTGCTTGGCTATAAAGTAGTACACAGGGTATGTTTTAACATGTTCAGCAAGCCAATATGGACCATTTTTAAATAGCATTGCTAATTATACTTTCAATAATATGAAACAGCAATAGGAAAGATGATATATCGCTAACATTTATAATTCATAAAAAATCTGCAACATGAAATCAAAGACAACAGCATTATAAACCAGAGCTGGCACAGTTACAGGTTACACTTACAGTGAGCATCCAGGAAGGTAAGGGTCTCTCCTGTTGCTACTGAAGCTCCCAACAACCGTGCGGTGATCAGACCTTTTCTTTCCTTCTGACGGACTACTTTAACTATTTGAAACTGTTTCACATATTCATCTAGTTTATCATGCAGGTATTCTAGAAAGAGGAATCAGTGTCAGGATGTTCAGTGTATACACATGCCACTGCCCAAAATGTTACGCTATTAAGTAAGCAAGATAAACAACTCACACTAACCCCAGAAATTCTCTCAGCATCAAAGCCATAAACATTCCTATCTGCTGAAGGTTACTGTTAGGGGCTGAGTATTATGGGGGTAGGGGTGTAGGAGGTGACCAGCAGAGAACAGGAGATGAACATTAAAATCATTCTGAAGAAGAAAGGATGTGCTAGTACATCTCTGCTGTGGTGTTAACCATTTGAATACCAATTCCATCTTCATAGCAAATGGATCTCATACTCACATTATCTGCAGAACATGCAAATTCTTTCCTTAATGATGGCACATGTACACAGTTTCCAAAGGCTACAGTATTTACAACAGCAACAGAAACCATATAACAAACTATTTAAATGTTCAGATCTTGAGAAAGAAACCCACATATCTCATGAAACATCCCACATCATCTTCTTTATTCTGACCCTCCTTGGTGATAAACTGTACTACTGAACATAACATCCAAGTGTTTCAATATACTCAACACAGACTTGTAAAAAAGTGCAAATACATTAATAGAAGTATGTATAAACATGTTCATCTAAAGCTGTGCCTACAAAGATTTTTGAACTTGCATTTGTTTTCACGCTAAGTATATATATAATTATTTTTGAGACTCAGCTTGACTATTGAATATTATTTTGCCATTAAATAATTTTACTTGCTAATAAAGACACTTCCCTTCATATTAATAACATTAATTTGCATAAAGACAACCACTACAATAAAATGCAAATTTCTACAAGTCTGGGCCAATTTATACTTGGATACTTTGTTCTACAAATTGCAATTGGTTTGAAATATAAATTACAAAGCTACTTGTCATACAAGCAGTTAAGCAGGTAAATCAGCATCAGAACTGGAAAAAATAGAAATGGGGTTTAAAAACCTTTCAGAGTACAAAAACTTCATATTTGACTACCTTATGGAAAAATAAGGTGGGGGAGGGCTATTTTATATTTGAAAAAAAAAAACAAAAACAAAACCACTTAAAATACTGTTATACCTGTCAATAGTGGTAAAGAGAAATTCTCAGCCAATTTATCTGCAATCCTAACATCTTCAATTAAACCAAAACCAGAAGCAAAAGCAGAAAGACTTCTTACCATCTACGCTGGCATCGTCCACCAAAATAATCTCCTTCAGCAGTATGGCAGGAGATGTGTACATCACACTGTGGACAGTCCTCAGCAGAGTTGACCACGCTTCATTATGGAAAACGATGATAATGCTTGTGGTTGGCAATGGTGGGCAACGCTTAAACTTTTGTTCAATACATCTACAAATTAGAAGTGTCAGGGGTTACAAAATGGACAACAGTTTTTTACTCACACTCTTAAACTTTTTTTCTAGTACAAAACTTTATGACTACGGACATTAAATAGTTCTGCTTCTCTGCTTTCTATCCTTTGGAGTGCAAAGGTAGTTACTTCAGCTGGAGCAGCTGTTCAGAATATTTTTTAAAATATGACTGAGAATTGAACAACTTAAGTTTTCCTTCTGTCTCACACACATTTGAGGACTTTTCATGTAATACCCAGGCCTTCTTCAGGAAAAAAAATGTTATTTTATTGAGAGCAGCAGGTACTGACTGAGCTAACTCAAAAGACACCATTACTGCTGAAACCTAAGAATACAAAGAGGAATATTTATTAGAAAAATTGAGAGTTTGCAAGGAAAGAATATAAGCTATCTAATTCAAATTTCAAAGTTTTGTAGAAATCCTATGTAAGCCTTAGGGCAGCATGTCCCATTCAAGGGATCCAATTTTAAACCCACAGTTTTTCGAGACTGACATATCCTAAACATTACTTTAGATCCAAAGGCAAGTCAAGATGACAATGCTGTATTTGTAAGTTGCACACTTATTGTTTATCACCTGTCAGCTTTAGGGCCTGGAGGACATCCCAAGGTAATAATCACAGTCACTGCCTCACAAACTACACAAGCAAAACCTCCCCAGTTCTGCTCTAGGGAGGTCACGGGGAGCTGCACTGAGTGTATCAGCAGGAGCTCAGTAAGTTTAGCCGCTTCTGGCACAGATGGCTGACAACATTTCATCTGACACTGACAGAGACTGCTCATAACTAAAACCCACTCCTCCCCAAGTCCTACAGTCTACATTTAAAAAATTCTTCAACACTACAAGATTGCTGCCGAGATCTTCCATTACCTTGTTCAACAGTTTACAATTCCTAATTTATTAAATTATGCCAGTAGTTTTATTAACACTGAATGGTAAAAAAATGAGGGGTGGTGTTTTAATTGGACAAATGTTGAAACCACGTTTTTAGTCTTCTAAGTAAAACTAAGCAGGCTTCCTGAAAGTTACTGAGAAATTTTAGCCTTAAAGGCAAAAAGCAGAACACCTCATTTAATTATGGTTACTTTGAATTCAAAACCATGAAAGAAGTGAGCTTTTCTAAACATTCTATGCTTTGGCACTGTGGATCATTATGTATAGCTAGGAGACTTTCTTAAACTATCACCTACTGCTGAACTCAAATCACTTTGCAGTCTGCATTTCTGAGAAGTTTTTCAACTATCAAGACATACACATTTCAACTTACTCAGGAGGTCGAGTGTCTGGTCCAAGATCGCGGTGTAAAGAAATCCTGTCACTTGCAAATGCATTAAAACAGTGTTTCTCTTCTCCAACCTGTTTTTCTTTCTGTTCTTCTGCATTTAAGTTGATGGTTTTAAATGCTTTACCAGAAGCTCCAGGAGCATTAGGATCTTGAAGGGGCCGATCTAGGAAGGGTTTCAGTTCCACTGGAGTATAGTGCCCTGGCAAACAGTGTCTCTCTCCAGGAATTTTAGTTTGCCTAATGGGAGCTTTTATCTGCATTTTTGGCTTTGCACCTTTGATATTGTTCATAGCATTTAACACAAGACCTAATACATGACTTTTCTTTCCAACAACTGGTTCAATCCCTGCTTCATCCTTAAAATCTTGAACACCCACTTCTCTTTGTAATAAAAATAAAAATACCAGAAAGACAAACACAATAATGCTAAACTTCCAAAGTTTCCAGTGAAAAAATGTCTTAAATAGTTTAGGTGTCTTTTTCAAGGCCATTCTAGTTTTAAAAATTTTCACACAACGAAAATTTTTGTGACTGTTGTTCTTCAAATATGTCACAGCATTTCATGAAATTATAATACCTGTAAATTAAAACAAATACTATTAATTTAGACATCTAGTATATTCAACTATATAAAGCCATAAGAAACTAATAAGAAAATTAATTCATAACTCCCCAAAGTCAAACATTATGCATGCTAAATCACTTAAAGATACATCAGACCTATCTATAAAATATCCAAAATGCCCTTTCCCTGCTTTTTGTTTTGGGCTTTATTTGTTAAATACACTTCTTATAGAAGAACCAGAAATCAAGCACACCATCAAGAATAAAACATTTTTTTCTATGCAGTGCCACTGCTTCAAGTTTATTTTCTTCCAAGTAGTTCCAAATTAGAATAAAGTGTTATAGAAGCAGGGAATTTTAGTTCAAGGATGGGACAGGAGAAAAACAGGTAGCATCAATACGTTAGTTCAAGCTGCATGTCAGAAAGAGCCATGTGGAAAGTGAACTAAGATAAAGACTTTTCTGTCAACTTATTTCAACAATTTTCAAGTTGCCGCCACTATTTTTTTCACAGACAAGTAATTATTCACTTGCTTTCAAAGATGAAACTATGAAAGACATTTGAGGACTACCAAAATCTAAGTAATTTGAATTAAATTCTCTCTGCTAAACTGGCAGTTTACAAGAAGGGGATACATTCTGCCACCAGCCTGAATAGCTGGAATAGCTATTCAGGGAATAGCTTCATTTTTGTCTAAATTGCATGTATGTGAATCAAGAAGAGAAATAAACAGCATCTAGCTAAAAGCCACAGTTAGTTCCCACTTGCTGACTGCTTCCCAACTACAGACCACAAAATTGCAAAAAAACCTGCTTTTCTATTTATTCCTCTGAAATACAGGTAGATTTAATTGGAATAATATATATCCAGGAAGAGATACAAGTCAGAGAAAATAAAAATCCCCCACCCCTTACCTGCTTTACTCAAGAATCTGAAGGAGAAACTAAACATCTGGATTTCTTCACATTATACTGTGTTTCAAATCTTATGTCAGCTTAATAAACCCATATATTCAAACTTCAGTGTTTTTACCATAGAGTTATTGTTAAAAGAATGCAGAGGGGAAGCATATTAGACCATACTTAAAGGTACCAAAACCATCCTTCTCAGCTCAAAATTTCCAAAAACCAAACCAAATAAACCAGTCCACTTCTGTGTTACATATTATTTTCCCATTTTTCCTTACTGCTGAAACATTTGAACTACAATACTGATACCTTTATAGTGGAAGACTACAGATAAAAACTTTCTTCCCAATAAAAGGATTGCAACCAAACTACCAAATTGTCAGATTGAAAAATGTCTTGTTTTCTCGCAATGTCTGGTGGGTTGATCTTGACTGGCTGCCAGACACCAACCCAGCCACTCTCTTGCTTTCCACCCTCAGCATGACAGTGGGGACAAAATAAGAGGGAAAATCACATGGGTTGAGCTAAGGACAGCATGATCACTTACCAGTTACTGTCACAAGGAAAACAGACTTGTAATGGTGAATTTGAATTTATTGCAAATTAAAAATAGAGTCAGATGGTGAGCAACAAAGACTCAAACTACCTCCCCTGGCTCGGCTTCACTCTTTCATTCCCAATTCTCTCTCCTTTCTGCCTAGTGGTGCAGAAGGAATGAATAATAAAGGCTGTGGTTAGCTTGTAAGACTTTAGCACTCCTTCCTCTGCACACTTTTCCCCTGCTCCAGCATGGCTTCTCTCCATGCAGTACAGTACTTCAGCATAAGCTGCTCTAGCTTAGGCCATCCATGGGTCACAGTTCCTGCCAGGATCTTGCTCCTGCATGGGCTCTCCATAGGCTGGAGCTTTCTTCAGGGTGCATCCACCTGCTCTGGCCTGGGGTCCTGCACAGGCTGCAGAGTGGATACCTCCTCTGGAGTGGTCCTTCATGGGCTGCAGAGAAATTATTCTTCACTGCAGTCTTCTCCATGAGCTGCAGGGGGAATATTTGCCCCAGTGCTGGAATACCTACTGCCCTCCTTCTGCACTGATCTTCGGTTCTGCAGAGTCTCACATTTTTCTCACTCCTCTTTCTCACAGCTGTTGTGCAGTATTTTTTACCCTTTCTTAAATATCACAGAGGCACCACCTGCTACACTGGGTGGCGCAGCTTTGGCCAACAGTGGGTCTATTTTACAGCTGGCTGAACCAGCTGTGTTCAGCCCTGGATGGGACTGGAGCTGGGGGGCAGCCCCATGTCTCTTATCACAGAGGCCACCTGTGCTGTCCTCCTCATCTCCTAACCTTGCCATGAAAATGCAATACACAACGTAAAACACTGACTATATGTACAGATCAGCACCCAGCATTGCAGGGCCTACAGCCTCTGCAGGTTGTTAACCAGGAATGCTTTCCTAACACTATCAAAAAATCACATTACTGTTTTGCAGTGCACCGTGCACAAGCACATAAGATACTAGTAAATCTTAAAGCTTAGAAATCAATAAGCAATATAAATATATCTTCTTCAAATGGAAAAAAGAAAACATCTTTATATATATACTTATATCTACCTATACATATATTTGAAATACATGATGTCATAAGAGGCATTAGAAACAAGAGACACGTGGAGCATGCTGCCACAAGACACACAGGAAATGTGTCTGGACCTAGAAAAGAACCTTTCCTGGAGTTAGGTGGGTTGTGGAAGAAGCAACACAACGCTTTCAATGTGGATTAGTACACTCAACTAGCATGCCATGCACAGAAACAAATGCAAGTGATATTTCTCTTAAGTAGGGATCCAGTGACAGCATTGGAATATTATGTGCAGCAAACACCAGGTGGACAGAGGCTTGATTGCCACAAGCATACAGCAAAACCTTTTGATTTAGACAAATGCTGAGTGTAGCTTTGTTTACAAAATATCTGATAGGGATATTGCTTACAATAAGAGAAGAGTTCTTTGTTGCACGAAAGAGTAGCTGTTTCCAGAACAAAAGCTGCATTGTCCAAAGAACTTTTGCCATGAAAGCTGTATCTTACTTAGGGTTTTTACCAGGATAATTTTGTAGTCAGAAATACAATCTTTATTCCCCACAAATGCCTCTGACATTTTCATGGCATAGCAATGTGTCAGCAAACACAGACCAAGCTACTATTCAATCCTCCAGGACATGCTGAAGAAATATGTGGCATGATTAAACTCCCTGGGGTGACTGTTTAGCAAAGCGTTTAATCTTCTATTCATTAGCTATTTTCACTAATAGTAATGTGGATTCTTACACCACTTTGAAATAACTAGCCCATAACATCTGAAGTTGGATTTTTTCCCTTTTTTTAAGAAAGAAAATAACCACAAATCTAGAATGTACTACTAAAGTCTTCTAAAAGTTCCCAAAAGCAGCTGCCACACTACTTCAAACCACATCACATGGGCAGCGTAAGAATTCAATGCAGTCTATGTTACATTATGCCACCCACTGGTTCTGATGTCAGACTGTCTGCAAAAACTCTTACAAGAAAGCCTTGCTAATGTAGCCAACAAGTAGAAAACTGATTTTTTTGTTAGCTTGATCTGAACACTGTAGAGAATAATCTTTTGTAAAAAAGTAAAAGTATCATTAACCCAAATTAGCAGAAATTCTTTCCAATCATGCAAGACAAAATTCATTGGGGTTAGTATCAACAATATACCTGACCTCAGTTTTTTAAAAAAAATATTTTAAAATCTACTTTTCTTCTATCCAAATGTTAAACAGGTTTCAAATGTTTCCTGACAATATTCCTTATAGAACATAAAAACCTAAAAGAATAAGTAAAAATACTAAGACCAAAACAAAAATCCTAAAAAATGGGAAAAAATTTATTCAGAATTATTCTAATCAAAACTATTTAGCTACATAACTTGGCTTCAACTTAATCTAATTCTTCTATAATTCCAGAAGCACAGTCTCATAAAAAGTTTGTCTATTTCTCCTTCTTACCAAAGCATACAATCCCTTCCTCAAACCTTAGAGTCCCCTTAATCAGAAGGTCAGTGTGCAAATAAAAACACTGAGCAAATACTTGAGAAAAAATCCAAACAAACCTGACACTGATGATCAGCTGTTCTCACCAAATTAGCAAAAATATTTCAGGATACTTTAACTGTAAAAGTGCTACTTCCACTAATGGTATTTCTGAATCTAAAACTTCCTGTTTTCTTTGCATGAGTATCAATGTAGGTGCTACTAATGTTTTATTAGTTAGTGAAATAATTAGTATGGTGAATGGTATTTTCACCTTGTACCACCATGGAAATTGATGCTTTTTTTCTATTGGCAAATAATAATAATAATAATAAATCACTGAACAAAACTGTTTGCACTTCCTGGAAGTTCATCCCAGAAGAATATCCATTCACACAAGCACCTTTGGTGACAGACTAAGAAACATCCAATTTAGAGTCAAACCATCATAAAGGCCCAGCTTTATATGGAAGATGAAGATTCTTCATAGAATCAAAACCATTCAAAAGCACTTCAGAAATTTGGGACAATTAAACCAGTTGTTTAAGTTTAGCAAACTATGCTACTGTTTACAAAAATATAAGTTCTTGATTTAAATAAAGGAACAAATGATAAAATGAAATGTAAAGAAGTTAAAGACGAAAGACATGAAAATGAGAAACAGAATCAGTTGTTTAGTTTCTATCTCCACATTTGCTTATCTGTTTCAGAGTTCCTACTAAATGCACTCCTAATTAGGGTACACATACCTGAAAGAAATAGAAATTCACAAACCCCAGGTGCTGTTCCTCCGGGTACATTCTTTGAAGCTCAGCCAGTAGAAATGTGGTTCTATTCCTGAAAAAAAGTTGTTAGAGGAATACTGACTGTGTTCAGTTCCTGAGCCTTCATTTTAGAAACATTAAGAGCACAGGTTATTCTAGCAAATACTGGATGCAGCCTGCCTCACTGATTATCACAGAGAAATGAGAAGCTGTACCTTCTGGAGGAGCATAGTCAAGAAGCTGAAGAAGTTCTGAGCAACAGCAGCACAGAATAGCTTGCTGAAACAAACTTGGTCAAGTATCTCCTTCAGCAGTTTCAGTTAGATTAAATAAATAAATAAATAAATGAGGAAAACCCCCAAACAAACCATCCAAACCTCCTTCTAGGTATTCGAATGGAAGTGCTTCAAATTCAAACCCTCACACACTCTTTCAAAATTAGCACTACTACCATTTTCTACAGCCAAGCATTGTATGTGATAGGCAGAGATAGACAATTCCCTTTGACAATTGATAGCATAGTAATAATAGACAGTAACCATATATTATAAAAATATTTATGCCTTATTTTTACAGACCTGGGATATGAAAATAACACACATTTATCTAAAATTTAAATTTCACTCAACTCTCTACTTCCCTTTTTTTCCTTGGGGAAGACTGTTTTGGGCCTCCACTAAAATTATTTTAGACTGTCCCTAAAAATGCCATGATGAAAAGTGAACATGACAGCAGCTGTAAAGGGCTGTTTTAACTTAGAAGGATTAGCATCTCATTTTCATTTAAGCACCAGAAGATAATGTCTGGACCATAACCAGAGAACTTTTGTTTGTTTTCCTGATTGTAGGAACATTTCTAAGATAACAAAAACATCCAAGTATCAACTGCAGGTCTTGAAATCACAGTTTTCTAACTAGCCTTAAACTTTTGTTTAAGTGATAAGCGTAAAGCAAAGAAAGTCTCCTCACAGGACATTTACTGAGATTGACTGGGTTGGTGACTGCTAAACTAATCTTTGTTGGAAGCTCCCATAGGTGTTTTCATTTTCCTCCTCTCCCCACTTCAAATGTTCCAGATACATTTCACTGCTGAATAATGCTAGTCCACAGTACTTAGTCACTTGATGCTAGAGTTTAATTGCTAAATCACTGTCACTGATATATTTCTTTGTTTGCAAGCAGAACTATTTCCTGTGGCACATGATAGCAGTGAGTCTTAAGAGAAAATCAGACAATGGTAAGACAGACAGCAAGTGAATAAATCCATGCTTTACATGACTGAAAAAAATCTAGCACTTTATAGTTTAGAAACTTGAGGCACTTTTCAGATCTTGTAGACGACAGGCACAACAATGAGCAGATTAGGATGAGAAACTCGTAAGTGTTGGCAGGCAACTGATCAGCATTTTGTATCATGAACATGATTCTCTACATTGATTCCAAAAGAGGGAAAACCTTGGACTAGGTAACAGCTCTTGGAACAGATGAACCAGGCAGCAAACTTGGACAAAGCAGAAAAAAAAATTATCTCAAAGCAACACAGTGTGTCACCCAGAACCACAGACACTGGGGAAATGTCTCAGAGAGGGCAATTATATCTTGTTCCTATTTTGACAGGGCTCAAGATATCCAAGCTGCTTCTGGTACTACCCCACCCCCCAAAAAAGGCCAAGTTAAGTGGCAATAGCACTTACCAGGAGGAGAAAAACTTCTGCTCCTTCCCACAGTGCAACAAAAATAGCAATTCAGGCTCTCTGTAACAGACTTAATTTTTACTTTGCTCTGTTATTGAGAAGCCTCGAGATGACAGTAACAGATGCCAAACTGACCAGGCCATTGAGCAAACCTGGCTAAAAAAAGGAAACCAAGCCCTCTAAGTTGGCTGCTTTGTCTCAGACTCTAAGTCTGGCAGCTCAGCAGTGTACCACTGCCTTTAGTCAAGACTGCAGTGATCAATATAATTTATAATCTTTTAAACAAAGGAGGTCTTTTTATTACAGAAGACTAACATGTACAGCACTACTGAGATGTATACATATTTGTATTTCCAGAAAGCTTTTTTATGTAACCAACAAAAAAACTTATTAATGAAATTTTCTCTGTAAAAGAATATTTGACATAAAGTTAAAAAATTTAAAAATCCATGACACTAACGTTATTAAATTTAAAGTACACTTTTTCTGTCAGTTTCCAGACCTAAGCAAATATTGTCTATTGTCACCTGCTGTGCAGAAGACTAACAAACTGCCGGAGGGGACAGAAAAAGCGGTAACTCCTTAAAAGCCTTTTGAGTAGGATGAAATATACCAGAGTTAGCTGGCAGTGTACACAACTGGTATCACCCTGCCGCCTCGAATCAATGCGGTACTGTGGGCAAACCCTTGGGCGGGATCCGTACGTGGCACAGACACCTCCCTCGGTCAACACCTTCGGTTTGGACAGTGCATCCGGCCGGCACTTCCCGGAGCCCCGTGTCCGCACAGGCGGCAGCCTGAGCTCCTCGCCCACTCCACTCTTCCCCGGAGCGGAGCTGGCAGGGCTGGGTTGTCCCGGCCCCGGGAAGGCCCCTGGGGCCGGCGGCGCAGGGGGAGCTGAGGGGCCCGCGCGTGGAGCGTGCGCGCCGAAGGGCGGCTGAGGGGGACCCCCGGGGCAGCCCCG
>VWYP01014477.1:156873-179486 GCA_013400435.1 Pycnonotus jocosus
CGGCAGCGGGGGCGCGCCCGGGGAGCGGCTGCGCCCATCCCGCTGAGGCTCCGCGACACAGGGCGCTGGCACAGGGACACGGGGCGCTGGCACAGCGACAGAGCGCGCAGCCAGCGCCGCTTCAGCCCGCCGAAGCGTCAGGTTGTGCAAGATGGGTTTGACCAAGCCCTCCCAGTGCTGTGAAACAGAACACAAAAGCCTGGTCACAGAGTGGGAGAACGGATACCAGAGAGCTCTCTCTTCACAATGTACATTCCCAGAGAGATAGGTACAAAATCACTTTTCTACAGAAGCATGGTTTAATGTGGGGGAGAAAAAAAACAATATGTGCACTCCTGTAAGAGTGTAGAGTCTCCCCTTCTTCCTACTCTCAAATAATAGCAGCATCCTCTCACCCCAGCACTTCAAAATTTCTTTCTTTGAGGTGCTGAACCGCAGGTATCTAAAAGTGCTCACCAACTGGGTGTTGGCAGTAGTTGTACTGATTTGTGTCACAGCAGTGCCAAAAATGGTAAGGCCAGTTCTTTTAGGAATTAATACTGCCCAGGAACACTTAATAAAGATTTAGACCAGAATCTCTCAAATTCACAGGTTCTGTTATTTCTAGGATGTTAAAATCTTTCTGTATGGCTTTGACAGCTGATGCCTAAACTGTACTAAGCACTACATTACCTGACACAGGCATAGCCAGTGTTCAACTTTTGTAGCACAAAATTCAAGTAAAGACAAATTTCTAGAGTGAACTTTTAAAAATCTGCTGTTTCCCAAAATAAAGCTTGCATTAACAGGCATACCAACTCCTTAAAAAAAAAACCCCAAATCCCAAACCCAATCAAACATCAAGAACAGTATCAAAGAAAACCCTATTTCAGAACAAGACTTAGACCATGCACATAGCTTCTCTTTTAGTAAACACCATGTCACATAATCAGCATCAACTTTTTGTCTCTGCTAAAGCATGAGATTTTTGCTATAATGGTCCGGTTCTCAACATTTTATGGCAGGTCAATGTTGCAAAAACCTAAGAGTTCTAATTTCATTGCAAGATGAAGCAAGAGGTAAAACCACAGAGCATATGAAGCTAGATAGCAAAATCACTGTTAAGATCTTTGAAAAGTGGCATAGTCATAAGCTGATGGAGAAATACTTGCTAGTGAAATATTTCCTTAAATTATTTCCCTATTGTCACCTGTTCAGCACTGTGTATGAAAGAATCAGAAGCTACTGCCACTGAGACTTCCCTGAAATGTCACCTTTCAAAGAAAATCTTCAGCAAATTGTCTAACATTATAAGCTCTATTTTAAGTATGTTTATAAAACTACTCACTCATGTAATGAATAACAAGATAAAAGTTTAGGTTACTAAACCAGAACTGCCTGATTTTAGGATGTCTACAGCCTTTCTAAAGATTGCTGTAGCCATATCTGAGAAATTATTTGCAATAGTCAAACCTAGTCTAGAAACAGGGGAAAAAAAAACCCCTTCAAATTCCTTTTACTCTATTTTTGTTAAGAATCTTACTAGTTTAGTTATTTTTAGCTATTTATACTAATTATTTTTGCCTAATGATACTCCCTAGACCATCTTTCTAGCACTGGTACAAATCTAAAAAAAAAGGTTGCAAATTAAAACAGAAAATATTACTTAGCACAGTTTTACCAAAAATAACTTCATTTTCTCTAGAAGACACTCTGGGAATTCTGTACCTGCAGATGAAAGGGGGACGAGAGAAGAGGAAAAGACACCTATGGCTTATGTTGCCATAGCTACAAGATGCTTAGATTTTCAGTTCCAGTGAATGAATCAATAGAAACCACAGCTTCACTCTCCTCTTTTATTCATCAAAGGCAAAACTGGAAGATGGGTTGCTAAGCAACATCACACTGAAGAGTGCAGGGCTTTGAAATTAGCATTACTGACTCTCCTCCATCCCAGAAGTCTGTTCCATTCAAATCCACTTATTAAGGAGCTAAAACCCCCCACCAAACTACCAGAACATGCATTTTAAAGTAAGAAACAGAACAAGCAGAGAAGTATGACACCATTTCTTCTGCAGAGAAAGTTAAAAAAAAAAAATTAAAAAATATTTAAAATAAGCACAGGAAAACTTAAACCGGCTTATATAAACCAAAAGTG
Organism: Pycnonotus jocosus; assembly: GCA_013400435.1. NCBI lineage: Eukaryota > Metazoa > Chordata > Aves > Passeriformes > Pycnonotidae > Pycnonotus > Pycnonotus jocosus. The sequence continues at coordinate 159,011 of VWYP01014477.1, forward strand.
ATATAGAAAATATATTTATTTCTTCTGAGAATATTATATTAAAGCAAGATTTTTTCTGCGACTACTTAGAGCCTTTTTTCAAAACTGCAATCCAAAGACATGTTTCATTTGTACTCCTATTTTAAAGACCTCAGCTATAAAAAGACACCAGTGCCTAGATGGTTAATGGGAATTCAGAAATCTTACCTGCATGGTGTATACATAAAACTCCTCATCAAAAGTTAGCCACAGAAAGCCTAAAGTCTCAGTTCAATTTCTATCAACTAATTTCTGTATCTGGCTATTGTCATGACTTAATCTGTCACACCCATCTTATGAAAGGCTAATGTCCATCTTATGAGAAAAGCAAATAAGATGCAGATGTCTTGATGTTTTGGAAATATCTTGCACCTATTTTTATTCTGAAATTCAGCTCAATGTTATTCCTACGCTACCCAGGAAGTAACAAGACATTGATCCTGCATAAATAAGGCTGTGTACAAAGAAATGTTGTTTTACTAGAAGCTGCCTCAATAAGTACTTATTCTTTTACAGTGAAAAAAGTCCCACCAACAAGCATAGTTTAAGAATTTACAGTCTACTGACCCCCACAGACCACCTGCCAGAGTTCACCCCATCCTCAGCATTTTCCAGATCTTTCCATGTTCCCCATTCCACTCCCACACCATGTTTTTCCCTAGTATACCAAATCTTCCTCCTCTGAGCACTGTTAAGCTGCAAAACTTACATGCAAAAACCAGGGGGCTTGTATTGTGCCTGGTATAGTCTTGTAGACACTGACTGAAAACTGACTGTCTACAAGTCACTGTAGACATTGACTGTGCTCAAACAGAGTGGACACAGCCACACTCTAAGATTCAAGGACCCCTAGGGAATAAGAGGCCATTTACTTGAGTCTCTTCTCCCTTCTAATAGTCACATGAATCTTGCAGAAGTGTTACAGTCCTGAGACACATCTACTCATTTTACTTTAGCTGACCAACAGCTCCAAAGTTACTAGAATGCAGGACCTAGCAACCACCAGCAGGCAGCATCATCGTCTAAGTGATGCACCTCAATGTATTCAGGAAAGAAGACTGAAAATTCCCCAAGATACAGCATCCAGTTATTGATAAGCAAGATTAGATACAACAGTAAACAGGGTCCCTTTGGTAGCTTTGAGTTGTCCTAAAAGGAAACTCAAAAATCAAACTGAATGTCAACAGGAAAAGCTAAAAACTCAACCTGCTTATAAAATATACAAATTTAATCATTGCCATTAAGAATTCCCTTTTCATTCCAAAGCATGACTTTTCTAGTAAGACACATACAGCATCAAGTGCTGTTTGAAAACCAAATACAGCAGTGCATTAGTGTTTTTTCAAAAATTCTGCATCAGTGAAAAGAAACCTGATCTTTCTCCTTCCTTGCACTCATTCATGACATGCTACTGCTCCCCTAAAGATTCACAGATATATTCTGTATGTGATACAAGATCATAATCCCCTGTAATAAAAGTTATGTCCCTAAAAAGATATTTTATAGGGATAAAAAATGAGTGCTAATTTCTGCATATATGACTATATTGTCTACACGTACAGTGTTGACTATCCACTACAAAGTAAGAACAGTTCTCTTCGTGGAAATCTGACAGGTGGATAATAGCATGAGCAGAAAGTAAACTGTGTATAGGACCTGCAGGATCTATAAAAGTCTTTACTGAGTATTTACATGGGATCTAAATTTTAACTTACATTTTCATTTAAAAATGTAAATTTAATTGGAAACAATGCACATAGTTGTTTTCAAGATTTAAAAAAAAATAAAGCATGGCTTTAATATATGTAGAAATAAACCCCCCTCATAATTTAGAACACCTGTACTAATAAAGATTACACTCTAATTATGAAGTAATGGTTTACATGAACTTAGCAATGCATCTCCACTAGATGAGACAGGTTGTTGTCTTAGTGTTATTTCAAATAAACACAACAAAATATTGAGTTATATGTTTAAAACACTTTTATAATGCCAATAACACTTTGTTATGATGACACTTTACATAACACACATGGGAGCGGTATTCTATCCTGAAGGAGAACAAATACAATTTCTTTCAGGGTTGCAGATTTTTCATAAAATTAGTCCAGATCTGTAATATAGTTAAATTCATCACATCCACAGTCTTTTTTTGCTGATGTGGTCTCTGTCACTGCAGTATTTTGTTCATAGTTTCCAAAGTCTGATTAACAAAAGTCCATGAGTCATACAAAAAAACAATTCAGTTTCTTAGAGATGCACGGGCCTTGTCCAGTATTTCCTTCCTGATCTTCGGATAGTCTGGATGTGCTTTAAGGACCTGTTAAAAGACAATACAACCCAAAAGTTCTGAGTTGGTAATATGCCTCAGCACTCAGCTTACACATTTTAAAACTAAAACAATAACATGAGAAGTTTGTTTAAAGAATGCACAAATATTTAATTATGCATAGAGACGACTATCACACATGCAAGTCAAAACCAGCTCTATCAAAGACACTTTGCTTCATTTCCACTGTCCTTTCACCTTGGTGCAAAAGACATGGGGGTCAAGGGCTAAAGCCTCTGGGTGGTTTGAAATTATTGAATCAGAAGGAACCTCTGGAGACATTCCTGAGGTTTTAAGCATATTTTCTCTCCAATGATGAACTGCCTTTATGTTTTCACTCCATTGGCTCTTTCCTAGCACATTCTACCTACTTCATCTTCTTCCCTTCAATTCCCTCTTCCCTCTTATCCTTCCATTCATTTTGTCCTTCCTAATTATCTTTATTTCTCCCCAAAAGAGCAAATTTAATTATTTTAATATTTAATATTTTTATTATTAATATGAATCATTATTAATTAATAATGTTCCTTCTGCTTCTTTAATAGTAGCCCTTCCCCTCACTCTGCATTTGCTCTGCCTATGTTTGGACCATACAAAGATAATGCCTCAAGTTACTTTCTAACAGTGTCTTCTGATACTAATATTTGACTTGACAAATTTTTTCAGCTATACTTCTGTATGGATTCACCAAGTTGCAACCACATGGCCGAAAGAAGGTGGTGCCACCTGAGTATCTCTTCACATACGATAGTGAAGGGGTATTCACTTTTATTTATCTGCTTCCATGGAGCTCAAGACAGAGCAGATTATGAAGAGGACATTTAATTCAATAGAACTTTTTAGACAGGGCACTTTTCTGACACTAAGCTATGTATTTTAGAAATGTAAAGGGTCACTATATAAAAGAATGCTGAAACAGGGGACAGAGCATTAAACACATATACAAATTCTACCTTATGGCAAACATCAATTGCATCAACATATCTCTTCCCTTTCAGATAATTGAAAGCCAGCTTGTAGCCTGTAATTAAAGGGGTGAGGGGAGAGGGGGGAGAGGAAAAGCAATAGTTTCAGTTTCTGTGTTGAATAACAAAAATATCACATTTGAATTTATTTTGGGTCACCATGTGTTTCTAAAGTTAGTATGGTTTTTTTCTACTGTTGTCTCATATATGCCTGGTAATGATCAAAATTGCTACTGAAACTAGTAAATAAAAATATCCTTTACAAACTGATAGCTCTGTCTGAATCAAAAGGAGACACTATTGTGGAGTGCACGTGCTACTAGAGAGAATACGTAATGGTTGCCTTCTTTCAATTACCATGGTATCCCAAAGAGTTTCTAATTGTGGCCTGCAATACTGTCCCTCTGTAAAGGTAATTCCATTATTAAAGGATAAAAATAAACCGAAAAAATGGATAACAAACTAGGGAATTAAAATGTTATTCAGTGTCACTGTCAGCAGATCACTGATATAAAAAGTAATGTGGAATAGCTAAGTCTCACAGCAACATGCCAGGCTGATACTTTCAACCTAAGAGGTAAAGCTCAAGTGTATCAGCTTAGACAGAGACTAGGCCTGAGAAAAAAACCATTATAGCAATGCAATTTCCAAAATTCAATATCTTAAATCATTAATTTTTAAACTTATCCTCACTGGCAAATACAGGATCTGATTACCAGTTTTCATGACTTTACTTGCCAGATGGAAATTTGTGCTGCTTTAACCATTTTTGTTTTGATGCATGACAATCCTCAACTCAGAACTATGTTACAAAAGCAGGAGCTAATCCACAAACATTTAGTCCCATTAATAAAATACTACTTTCATCTACAGTCATACTAGATAAAACCAGGAACCACACCACTGTAGCATCCAGCAGTTATAGGTAAAGAAACAAAATGTTTGGCAGTTCACGTACATAACAATTAAAATCTTTTTAAAAAACACTGTTTTTTCAGCTGATGCGAAAGACTGTCTCATCCTAACGCTAGAGAAACCCACAGGGCACAAACTAAGAGCACAGATGAAAGACTAGAAGTTGTATTAGATGTATTTAGACACATCCCAAATTCTGGAACAGAATTTGTGTTAACCACCAGCCCTGGAACCTACAGACAGGTTCTAGGTTGAGTAAGAAAATGGCTTTTTATCCAATATATCCCTTTCGCAAAGGGTTTCCTACATTGAAACTGTCTTAATATGTGACAATTTAGTGCAAATTTGAATTTATTATACAAACTGGAACTTGACTAGTGCCTCAAGTCTTCAGTTGGCCATCTTTTTTAAAATAGAGGTATCTAAAGACATTTAAAATAATTTATTTTTTAAGTCCTCACTCATGTACATAAAACCTGACCCATATAGTTTTGAATCTTGAACCAAAAAGGAAATAAACAAATCAATGACCTGCCATCATCATATATAATGTAATTATAAAAGACTTTCTACTACAAACAGTATATAGTAGATTACTATAAATACATTATTAAAGTTAATGCTGTACATACAGAGAAAGTTGTTCACAGTCAACTAAAACTGTTTCAGGTCAAACCTTGTACTAAAACAGTAAGCAGAAACTTCTGAAGTATCATAAAGCTGCTACCTCTTGCCATGGCAGCTTTCTAAGTGACTGTTCAGTACACCTTTAAACATTTGGGGTTTTTATGTGAGGAAAACCAGTGATATTTTATTTCTGTGGAAAATTAAAAGCAGTCTTTCCAGTAAAGGGTAGTTGTTTCATTCCTACCATAGTGCCCAAAATCATAGTTTATAGGTTATATATACGTGCCTACTGTTGGATTCGTCTGGTTTCCGTATTTCCAGGCCATCTCATAATTTATTGCTGCATCCTTATATGCCTGTTCTTTTTCCATTATGTATCCCATGTATTCATAAGCCTTGCAGCATGACTGCAAAATATAAATATTCATTAAAAATTTTATTTAGGAAAGCTTGCATATAATAATACTGACAACTTAATTGCTAAAATACTCTAAACCCATACAACTGGAAAGCACTAGTGATACTTGTCCTAACTTTGATGACACAATAGTCTTGATTTAAAATATCTGTGTTACAAATGAGTTATATGGAATTAAGCACTTCTCCAGGTCAAGTAGAGAGTTCACCACAGAGGCCACTGCAACGATTCCTACAAAAAGACACCTCTCTCAGTTAATAATAACTCCAGACAGCTGCATTTCAAGTCTAGTGTTGTACCGTTCACAAATACTGTTTGGGTTTTTTTCTTAAGAAAGTATGTTCATAGCTTTGTTTTTGGAAATGGTTTAACATTATAACTTTCCAATTAAAGCTTAAAGACAGTCACAAGTAACCTGAAGAGAAAATTCAACCATTGAGTATTTCATTTTTTATGAATCTAAGCAGCAAGTCACAAGCACCCAAAAAGCGGGTTCCATATTAAGTACTAGCTGAAAATACTAGCCTTGCTTAGATACATATAAATCCATCTAACTCCATAATAAAACTTTATATGAAAGATACAGTAATTCATGCAGAAAGGTTATATTTAGTATATGAAGCAGGAAAATAATTTATAAAAAATCCAAGTACTGTATGTCTTTACCATGAGCAGTTTATATTATGCCAATAGGTCAAATTTTTCAAGAGAAAAATATATGCACCTTTTTTACAAAGACAGTGCAAAGCAATATTGATATATAAATTACCTTCCATCTTTAAATTTACTATTTCCAATTAGGCTTTCAAAATCTACTGATAAAAAGCTTTCAAATCACAGCATAGTGGGATCAGCATGGGATCCCTAAAAGTTGAGGACAAAAATATACTTCCCCTCTCATTTATGATAAACAAAACAAAAAGTTCACAATCGAGAGGAGTAATCAGTAAGAAGCCTCAATTTCATAGAAACAGTCTGCTCATTGGGATCTTACTAACCAATCCTTTTAAAATCCGAAACAATCTTTATTAAATTACACTAGGATTTTATGAAATTTTCACTCAACATATTTACTTAAATTGTATATATATATGTTATTTCATTCTGTTAAAAATAATCCTAAAAACTAATGAATCACAGTAACATGTTTTTTCAATCCAATCAAGTCTTCCAAACTGGTGACTGTCTTGACATAAAATACTGTCTTGTGAATTGACAAGTATACTTCCTCTTAATAAGTGAAATACCAGGCAATGAACAAATAAAAACATTTCAAAAATTCTGTTTCAAAGGAAAAGTAATCATTTTGATGAATTAAAATAAAAAGGTAATAAGGTTACTTTCAATGTGCATTGACTTACCCTGTTGTGACGAAGGCATCGTTTTAGAAGTTCACCTGCCATATCGTATTTTGCAGATTGGATATATATATCTGCAAGCAGAAGCCAACTCTTTTCAAACTCCTCTGCATCAATGGGATTCCAGCTCATTTTTGAAATCCGTTTTAAATGATTTCTGGCTCGTGGAGTCTGTTTCAAGATCATGTAGGCCGTGGCCATTCCCAAAAGTGCTGGTATGTGATCCTTCTACAGTAAAAAGTACAGGGACTGCTTGGTGCTTTTTAATATTGATTTTAATTTTTTTTAAAGTAAGACTTTCATCAGGTATCTAAAAACTAAACTAAAAGCTAAATCTCAGGAAATAAAGATAGAGCATCTAATCTTACAGACATGTTTTGCACCTAGTGCTACAATTATTTGTGTAATCGTGACAACCACCAGACACAAGAAATGCTAAAAAAATCCACAGGTGTTTCATCTCACAAGAAAAAATATCAGATACCAGTAAGAGTTATACTGTGCTCTAAATACATTTGTCATAGTGCATTGAGAAAAAAAAAGATCCCACCAAAAGCTCCTCTTCTGCATAATAAGCTCATCTCTCTTCCCCCTCAATAGCCACACCTATTACGGATCAATAAACTTAGAAGTCTGAAGAGATTAAAGATATATTTTTTTAATGCAACCCTAGAGGAAAGAATAAATAAACTGCAGCATTTTTCCTGGTGAAACTGTCACCATATGAAAAAGATGCCACATTCACAGGATCTCAGATGAATTCTGAGCAGGCCTGGGAAGCCAATACTGGAGGCAGAGGGACACCTTGTTTGAGATTCCCAGAACTGCCTTACACGTAAGATCAGCCTTGGTACACCCATCTCAGCACACAGTTAAAGACTAGTAGTAACTTACATATTTTACAGCATTCTGATGGACTAAATCTTTCTACACCTGCTGAAATAAAATCTGTTGAAAGCTGCTGGTAACAGGAACATCCACTATTAATCCTAAAACTAATAACTACAAATAGTTATATCATATTGAAGATTTGTATCATATGAATTTTAAGGTGATGGATCTTAATCTTGTCCTGCAGTCTAAATTCTGTCAAATTGCCATGAAGCACTGCATAGATTTACATCATAAGATACACTGCTGGCAAGCCTGGGAATTAAAAAACAAGCCCAGCAACCAAACAGCCTACTCATATTTCAGTAACTAGCAATATTAGCATTTAGTTGGATTCTAAATTTGCAATTCAACGGAAAACTTCTAAAATACATTGTTATTTCAGAAATGTCTTTTTCAAACTTTATATGAAATATCCTTTGATAGGAAAATGATCCTTAGATCAACTAGAACTGACACATTCCACTGTTGCTGAATGTAAACTGCAAGACTAGGTAAAAAAAATGTAGTTAAGTATGAAAGGGAAGAGTGAGGAAATGAGACAGGTTACTAACCTCAGCCACAACTATTTCTGTGAAAGTGTTCAGTGCTTGTTCAACACTTGATTTTTGTTTAGTTGCCATGAGACAATAATTCTCCATGATTCGCAGTTGAATGTGACCCTGAAGGGTTTGAGGCTTGAGCTCCTTCAGCAGGTTTCCTGCTGTTCTTACAGCCAACTGCACAGACTCCTGCTTCTCTGTAGAATTACTATTATGAGAAAAAAAATGTTCATAGAAGCTTATTTTTCTAATACACACCAAATTAATTACAAGTTAGAACAGCTTCTGTGCTAAAGGCATGCCATTTTGTAGAAAAATGTCTCTGGTATATAGGCATTCTACATTGATTCTCTACAACAACAGCAATTCCAACCCAACAAGCTGATTGTAACAATGACCAGCAAGTGACCAGCATCCAGAGAAAATCAGCTACATTTTCAGCTTGAGACTCACTTATTACAGTATAGAATGGTCTCTCACAATAACACAGAATACTCAAAGCACTAGATGATCTCAAAGTTCTAGCAATTTAATTTAAGGCATATTGGCAAGGGGCAGACAATGTGCCTTAATTTAAATTGCTAGAACTTCTTCTAGCAGAAGGAGATGACAGAATAACCCAAACAATATTTATTTAATTCACCTACCCGATGTCAGCATCGAGATTTTCAAAGACTTCTCCACCCACAGTTTCATTATCTGGGTTCAAACAAATTTCAATCATGTTGTAGACTGCATTCTGTCCCCAGTCACTGTCCTTTCGAGCTTTATTAAAATGCCGCAGTGCATCGTTTGGTTCACCTGTGTACCTACACGCATAATTAAAATATTTAAAATATTTAAAGCCAGGCAAGTAAAATTCTCTGCTCCAAATTCCACCCAAATCCCAAGAAACCCAAGTATTTAAAAATAGATTTATACATACTGACACTGCAAAGTTTGGACAGCACGCATACTATTGCAAGGAACTTGTTTTCGCAAACTAAAAATAATCTAACAAGTTATAAAATGTGAAGATAAATAGTATTACATTATTGAAGCTGGAAGAACATCCTGAGATCTTCAGAGAAACTGAGAATTTCCTTAAATCCTGACACCTTAATTAAATCAACATAGCACCTTTAAATGACAATGAATAACAAGAAAATTAATTTAAATCTATACTACATAGTCAAATAAATCTTATCTTAATTATAATTGCAAGTACCAAAGATACAGTCCTTTGCAGTAGTGAAATCCTGGTTCAAGCTTTGTTCGGGAAGAATGTTTTTCAGCCATTAAAAGAAATCTTGGCACTTCTTCTAATTTCCCAGCTCTTCTTAATAGATCAATTAATCGAGAGAGGGTTGCATAGTTATCTAAATATACAAATAATTAGGACACTGTAATTCTATTTATTTGCTATATGAATAAGTTGAAAAATAAAGAGCCTGCCTTGATTTTTTCACATATAAAAATGAGATACGATTTAATACATAAGGCATATTACATAGTAACCTCACATACAAGAATGAAGATGTCAAGTGATACTTGCAGTATCTTTATAAAGATTTTTATAGAAGTATAATCATACTTCACTTTCAGAAGTACTCAAACCATCTGCTGCATTCTCATGATTTCTTTCAAAATCCATTAGAAAGCTTTACATTCATTATAGTAAAATTTTAACAGATTTTAGTAGCTTTCTCTCTGGTCCCAACTTGAAAATCACCAAAAAACCCTTACTGCTGTCCAAGATAAGTTTCTTTTATTAGTCTTCAAATAAAATATTACCTTTGTGTTCATGCATTTGACATTTTTAATACAAAAGAAAGTGCTTTACAGTGAACAAGTAAGTAACACTCTATTTGTATTTGGCTTAGCAGCAAAGTAAATTATCTATGAAAAACAATTTTTATCATATTTCCCTAAAATATCTTTATGTTTTTATACATGGTGATGGTCTTTGGCTTTAGTATCCACTACATTATAAATAAAAGATTTCTTTTTAATCAAGCATAGAATTTTTATTCAGCTATTTATTCAAGTCTTTTGTTAGAACTATATATCAGAACAAATTAAAAGTATCATTGCTAAATATTCACCTGGCTTGCGTTCCAGGAGCTGCTGGAAATGAAAAACAGCTTGTTCATAATCTTGCTTCCTGAACATGAGATCAGCCATCATCTACAGTATTGAACAATTTAGAGAAAACAAAACAAGATATTATAAATTATGAAAAGGTAAAATACAAATTAAAAATAATGAACTCTGGTTATGCAGAGAGCTAAAACTATAGCTTTAAAGTGCTGTAGGAGCTGCACAAGAAGTAAAGTCACTTGGACTTTTTAATACTCTCTGGAAAACAAACATGATGTAAAACACACAAGGGTAATAATGAACAAGTACATGAACACCTTTTCACATACGGTAAAAATTAAAAGGTAATTAAGTAGTCTGCCATGTCTTTCAAATATGTTTTTTTACCATTGCATAGTTTTACTTCTAATTTTATTTCCAATAACTGCAGATTATGCACATGGAAAAGCAAAGTTAGTTTAAAGTTACAGTAAAAGAAAGATGATGGCTCACTTCAGCAGGGAAGGTAAAACGAGTTACTTAATTTCAGTTTCTCTCCACTGATAGTTAACTACTATACAGTAGATTTAATAACACATTTCAAGAGTGCTTCTGTTCATGTACCATACCAGAACAAATTTCAGATGTTAGACTGCTAAGAGAAAATAAATCTGTCCCATCTTGAAATAATTTTCGTCCTAGTGTGTTACATCAAAAGCTGCTCAGTCTATTGAGCTGTCTTTTAGGCCAAGAAGTATACAAGCCCTGGACAAGAGCCTGCAGCTGTGATTAAAATTTGTTACGTAGGAATATGATTAACTAAGGTTGAAAGATGCTAAAAAAATACCTTAAATACATAGTTTTTTAGTTCTAGCACTTTAAAAAAAATTGTTTTAATATTACTGTGCTGGAAAAATAGCTTCTTCCTTGAGTATTAGCCAATTACCAATAGAACATGCATTGAGCCATACTTATCCAATCTTACTACAACTACTTTTTCCTTTACTTCTGAAGACTCATTTTATATTTAGATAGAACAACGGCTATGATTGCTAGAAACTTCCTATTGAAACATCAGCTGGAATAAACAGAAAAACATTTTGTTGCCATGAATTCTTCACTTTTTTTTTTGAAATCCCAAAGCTGTAGGGTTTTTTAAAAGTAGTGCTTTATGAATATAGTATATTGCAGGCACACAAACTTCAAAAAACATTGAGCAGGATTATTGTAATAGCACATACCATCGTTGCTGCTTCATTATCTTGGTCATTCTTCAGCAGTAAGGAACACTGATGCTGACAAGCATCAGTATCGTCTTGTGCCAGATATAAACGTGCAAGTTCCAACATTGCCTGTATATTAAAATATTTCACTGTATGTGATTCAAAGATAAAGAAAGTTGGTTCAGTTCTGAGTATCAACCTGCTGTTACAGGGCTTCAGGGAAAAACTGTATCTCCACTAAAGAGAGAGCCTTTTCTGTTGTTTCCTGTGGGTCCTCGGTCAATTAATGTCATCCATTTTCATTCCTTCACCTTTTAAAACAGACAAAACTTTCCTTTTTCTGAGAGATATTGTAAAGGTATATTAAAAATAGGGCTACTCAGATAGTATTGCTTTGAAGACACCAGTATTTTGGTATGAATAATGCTTTTGGGAAAATATAAATGAAAGTAGCTTTAAATGTACTGAAAAATCTAAATATCTCACTAACATTCACCAACTAATTCTGGAGTACAAGTAAGTTTCAGATGAAAATATTTTCTTATTTGAATTTCCAACCTACCACATTAAGACTCTGTGTGAATCCATTTCTGAGAAGCCACCACAGAGTAAATATTGACAATTGAAATATACACCAGCAAACATTCTCAAAGCTGAAGTCCCATCATAGACTATTCTGAATAAAATGCCACAGTAAAGTTCATAAACACGAGTTACCACAGATTTAATCAAGTTTCTGTTGAAGAAAATATAAGGTAAACTGATCACAAAGTAAAATTAGCAGAAGATAAACTCTAAGTCATTCCTACTTAATTTTAAATGGTGTTTTGATTTTGTTTCCAAAAGGGAGGCATTTACAATTGCATCCTAATTCTTTCACTAGTTCCACTTGTGAGAGGCACCTCTGAATCAGAACAGTGTTTTGAACATCCTGTTCAGAATATGCAGGCTTCTAGCACATTTTTAACAACCATTTTCCTCCTACTTCCTTGAGTTCTGTTCATACTCAATCATATACCACGTAATTCCGAAACAGGAAGGCAGGTGGGTAAGCACTAAAATTATACAGAGAATGCATCCATGTCAGAACTTTAACTATGAAAGCTTTCTTTAAGCTGGTGTTCTTATGTGCACAACTCACTGGAATACCAAACCGCAGTCTTGGAGTCAAGGAGTACTTCCTGCAGGAAGCAAAAAAGCCAGCTAAATTGGAGTTCTACACTAGATTCTAGTAAGTGGAAGTGGTCTCTAAATTTTCAACTCCAACACAAACACCAATACCATAAAATGATTGTGCATGATGCAATCTGTGATGCCCTTCAAGTCTCCACCTGGAAACTGCATTGCCTCTTTCCTGATCAAGGAAACAAAGGGAGGATTTACCAGATTTAACCATGCAAAACAAAACAACACAACTCCCCTCAACATGGACTGCAATCTCTTCACATCTACCTGAATAAATGCAGTATTTTAATCCATTCTGGGTTACTTTGGCTAAAATACAGGAGATTTTGTTCTGATGAAACAAGGTACAGATAGCTTCAAAGGAATTTCCATTATTTTCATATATAATTTTAAGGAAAGTAAATGCTGAAGGTGCCAAGAAACAGACGGACTTTTAACAGCTCAAAATAGTATTCTGTAATCTAGAAGAACTCAATCTTGTAGTAGCAATGCTTTTAAAAATGTAGAGAAGAAAACAAGTTCAAATCTACTGAAACTATAAAAACAGATTGAGATAACGCCTTTATCCTAGTTGTGAGTAACAAAATATTTTGCTTTCATTACTCAACAAGTAGGTAGCAAGTTATTAAACAGAAATTCAGACTTATTTTCTAAGATGTCACTGTATTCTGTGTGGCCAGTAAAGCAGGATGAAAGCAAAAATCTTCAGTAATATCTAACATATTTAGCGCAAATATCTACATCTTGTAACAATGGGAATCTCTCAAAAGTACCATTTTAGTAAGAACTGAAGGGAAATGCCATGCTGGTATTTCAGTACTGGTATGAAAGACAAAGTAAGGCTTTGATACTGATAAAAATGCCACAGCTGTACCTGTACCATGACAGGCAATCTCCTTGCTCTTAATGGTAGAATGGGGAAATCACTATTTTAAGGATGTTTTTATTCCCTTCCCATTTACTTTTCTTCTCCGTATCATTCTTAGAAGATGTCTTGAGAAAAGACTGTCTCAAATGTGTTGAAGCTGTAGCTTTAGGAAGGACCTAGATTCTTGGAACCACAACACACGAGCTCAAATATTAAAACTAAATTATGTATTTAGCAGCTTGTCCATGTGACAGCTGTTCAATAACAAGCATCAAAATAGAAGTCCTCATATACACCTAAGTATATAACATCATTATGATAGAAAATCATGGCAAATGAACAAAAATTGTATTTATTTATTTTTAAACTAGAAAAACCTCACTAAAGATGACACTTAATTTTTGTACTCACTATAATTATAAAATTCTTAAGACTTTTGCTTCTCCCTCTCTTATCTCCAAAGCCCAGGGTTATGAAACAATAAGAAGGAAGAGAATGATAAAAATACATCTGAATTTGCCTGTATTCATCAACCTGTGGGAAAGAGACCGTGGAGAGAAGAGAGAAGCAGTACAATAATCCTGCTCAAGAAGAGCAATATTTTGTGACTAAAATCAGAATCCTACCTACCAAGTCCAGATAAAAGTCTAAAACTGCTAAAGTAGACACAGAAAAGACAGAAATTGTCTCTACTAGCCAAAATCACTGGGAGTTCATTTCAGAGGACAAGCACCAAGCAAGATTAAACAATCTCAATCATTACTGGTACCTGAAGACAGGTTCACTGAGAGTGCATGCAGACACCACTTGAGTCAGAAGTTCTTGGAAGAGACAGAAGTCAGCAATGCATGCAACTATTCTATCATGATAAGCAATGAAGGGGAGAAAGTTCAAGGTTCTGTACATATCACGAAGCAGAAATAATTGCAAATGATTCTATTCTGTGGATAACTGGAAAAGTGTTTTGCCACATCTAAAAACTGAATGGAAAAACAATGCAAAATAGTCAGAGGGAGAACTAACCTTGTTATTGGTTTCACAGTGAACAAGGGCTTCTTTGTAAAATTTAATTGCTTTTTCATAGTTTCGCTGGGCTGTTGAATGTTTTGCAATCTCAGCACAAATCTCAGCCGCTAACTGCTTCTGTGCAGGAACTGCATCCAGCTGTTCGACCTGAGCCCTTTTAAGCACCCTGCCTTGTAACTCCCGAGCCTGGTGTGGAGAAAGCAGTGAGCAATCAAACATTGTCAAAGGAATTAATTTCATTTATCTACTATAAAATAGTGTACTCGTTGTTTGTTTTTTTTCAGGAGAAGGAAGCAGTAATAAATACTATTCTTCTTCCTACACCCGTATCATTTTGCCTAGCAGGGAATTAGAACTAAAATACAAAACAACATCTGGGGAGAACTTCTAACAGCTCTTTGAAAACCAAGGGAAGAAACCTGTTTAAGACATTTAAGTTAGTCCTCCTGAAGTCAAAATGCAGGTGTTTTTGTGCAAATGAATGTGGCATCAAAAGGAAAAGGAACACAAAAATATTTCAAAGGGAATGGGTACAAGGAAGGAGAGTTCTGAGGGCAGTACTAAAAACAACAAAAAACCCAAAAGGACAGAAAGTTTTTTGAAATATGATACAGTGAAAAACCTGGAAGAACTAAGGAAGTAAAGAAAGGAGTATGAGAAGGAGCCTGCTTAGGGGGAATTTTACTAAAAGAGAATTGGCAGGAAAAAAGTCAACTTTGAGAAAGAAAAAAGTACATGATAAAGAAAAAACAACTAAGAATTTAACCAAGATGAATCTTACTGATATTTGTATTTAAATCCTTACACACAATTACCTTTCTAACCAATCTGCAGACTTTTCTTGCTGGTCAGAAGATGTTACCAAGGCTTGCCATTTCTGTTACCTTCACTTTCACACAGCGGAGGTATAACAGAACAGAAAGTAATGACCACATCCTTTGCTAAACCTTTTTTTTTGAGAAAGCATTTTCTAAGGGATTAAACCTCTAGCTTCCAACTTTATTCCTTCAGGTCTCAGTCTGAGGGACAGTATTGAACTGCAGAATGGACAGATCTTATTATTGCTATTTAATACTAACACTGCTGTTCAGCAGTACAACAAAACAACAGCAAACCATTGAAAGCTGTTCCATTTTGCTCTGTGAATGGTTTTCAATGCTGAGCTAAAAATATGTAATCTAGCTGCCCTCATGGCCAATTTCATTTTCACCTGAAATGCTGAAACTATGCTCCACACACAAATGAAGGCAAAGTAAGACTGCAGGCTTGCAGTAAAAGCCTGGATTCTGATCTAAAATTCAGATAAAACTGCTTACAAAAAGCTCAGACTGTGTAACAATTTATGCACTCCACATTTCACAGCAGTCACTGGTGCTATATCCCCAGCATACACTCGTTTTTCACATTTACATGGATATTATGGTTGGAATATGGGATGAAAGTGAAACCAGAAGTAAGTAAACATGAGGACATTGCAAGTTTTCACAGGCATTTTTGGTTATCCTCTTTACCTGTTGTAATGAAACAATAGCTCTGTCAATCTTCTCCATTCTGCTGTAAACTTTTGCCAGAAGCACCTGGTAACGTACATCTTCCATCAGAGAAGATAACTCATTAACTGTAAGAATGCCATTAAACAAACATTATTCTTGAAGGAACTGATCCCAGTAAAGTCAAAAGAAGAAGAAACTCATCTCATCCTCCAAGCAAGAGCTTACATGAAAAATTCACAGCTCCATCTTACTTATTTAGAATTGTGACTTGACTTGGTGCATTGCAGGTGGGCTGAGTATTTTGGTAGTTAGCAGAGTAAACATTATAGACTACAAAGTGAGATTTAAGGCCAAAGATATTGAAAGATGCAAAGAGATTTGAAAAAAAAATTGACTGCATTTTCAGAGACATGAGAGAAAATATTTTGATGTAAGTGGACAGGAAATAAAGCCATTCCTGACATTTCTTGTCTAAATCCTCCTCAAAGTCAATGAAAAATGTCCAAATTGACACAATGTGCTACTCTACATGCAAAAAGCATAAGACTGTTTGACAAACTACGTTTCTTTTGCTAGAGTCTGGAACAGACATGAATACAGAGTTATTTTAACTAAATATTTCAGTATCTACTTAAAACCAGCAGGCTGCTTTTGAATAATGGTTAAAATACATATCCATAAATTAGTATTTGAAGAATTCAAGCCTTCCCTGGCTTAAATTTACTTTACTCTACTGACAAAGCAGTATCTTGAGCACAGTTCCACATTAAAATATAGATGCCACCAAAAAATTTGTTTCTCTTTATTAAAATTAAGGAGTATCTAGAGCTATATATTATCAGAAAACTGGTCTTCAAGGTGCTTTAATGATGACATGCTATCCTAAATCATGTGTTTATATCAAAACATAAAGACTAAAAAAACCCAAACAACACTTTTGCTTCATTTTAAGACAGAAGATAAGATTTTAAACTGCATGGGGCAAACTATTTACTGCTAATTATTTTCCATATTAGAAAAATCAAGCTGTCTTGAGCATGACTATTAAATTAGTCAGATCCTCAAAGGCTTAAACTAGGACAGGAATACAATCTTAAATCAGAGGACTCTTTCAGTAAGAAGTAAACAAGATGGAAAACCAACATGCCCCTGCAAAGCATAAAAGTGTTCTAGTGACATAAGAAAACCTTACAGAATGGACTACTAATAATACTGCTTCCCTATTCAGACAGCCACAAATGTTTACAAATGTAATTAAACCACTGCAAAAAAAAGTGCCCATGAACTCATTTACTCCTTAGAGTCATGCAGAAAACAAAAGTAACAGTAGAAATAGTATGTTTTCCTGTGAATTAATAACAGTCCTACCAGGCTCATGATCTAAAGCTTGCTGAAGTACTTTTTCTGCCTGTTCATACTGCTTCAGTTTCATTAAAAGCTCAGCCAAATCATAGCAAAGGAAGTTCTGTTGACCATTTCTCACTGCAGCCTCATAGTAACCGATTGCCTTGAAGAAAGAAGCAAAAATTTGTGTATAATTTAAAGACAAATCTTCAAGACAACAACCTTGTTACTTAGGTATTTAATGACATGTTGCTTACAATTTCTTTACTTTTTTTCAATGGAGAAGTAATAAAACATGGATTTGAGTGCAGGCCCAAACCCACTGCAAGTGACCAGAACTACAATTCAACAGATTTGAATCCACTAATGTATGGATCTACCAACTGTGCCTTTGGCCAGATGACATCAAGGGAATCCACAAACTTACTTTCAGGATAAAATGTCTATTTTTGCACTCTGAAATATAATACTTTTACTCAAGCAAAGCCCACATGTTGACACATACTCAATTAACCTAATATAGTACTTATAGAATACCTTTGAGTAGTTATGTGTTTTGATCAGGGCTTTTCCAATTTTACTTGCTAAAGATGGATCTTTTGGATTTTTCTCCAAGGCCTGCTCGTAGACTTCTATGGCTTCATCAGGCTTTAACAGTAAAATATAAATATATGTAAGTCAAAGACTAAGATAAAAAGGTGTATGAAGAAAAGAAAATCTAGTAACAACTCCAGGAATGACTGCCAAGCACTACTGATTCATAAGCTACAATACTTCTGAGAGAAGAATGGCTACTATAAAACTGCAGGAAGTGTAAAGCCCATGTAAACTGACATTTTCATGCTACAACAAAATATGGAGAGACTTGGCAAACAAATGAGTTTGAATAAACTTCATTCTTTCTTCACTGCAATTTCTCTACTACTATCTTCACTAGTTAACAAAGAGGCAGGTGTATTAGTGCTGGATCTGTTTTTCTCCTCTAGACACGTTATAGCAGATTAAACAAATTCCACTTGCTGTGATAATTCTCCATTAAGAAAAAAACTACACACAAACATTAATATGAAAACAACTATTAATCATCTACAGATCTCCAAACTAGTAATCTAAACTATCATTTGCATGTCCTAACTCAATCCGTTTTTTTAATACATGAATTTAAACATGTAGCCTTCAAATTGCTATGTCCACTCAACTACACTGTCTTCTGCCAATACTAAATAGCATTTCCAGTTCATCAAGAAAGCAAAGGATACAAAGAATGTACAGGAACTATACAAATTTAAAAATTTAAGTAAAGCCATCAACATGAGAACTAAGTTACCTAGAATCATTCTAAGTTTCAGAACACTATTTTAAACATCTCCTGCTTCTTTGTGATTTCAATTTAGCTCTCACTCTAGGTATCTGTTAGTCTTATGAAGCAGAGCTCTTCTAGAAAACATTCCCTTCTTGACTTTCATCAAGTAAGCTTTTAGAAGAAATGTATTTTCAACAGTTTCTAATTTAAACAGTTGCTCATAGTCAATATTTATTGTTTTACATCCTAAAGCAATTTCAGTTTGACAAACATCAATCAATAAGTCAGCATGCCACAATGTTTCAACTAGACAAAGTCAACAAAGGACTCAAATATTCCATTAATCTCTAGCAAGCACTCACCTCTTGAATATTCATGTATGCATCACCAAGAAGAAGAAAAGTATGAGCACTTGGCAGTTTTTCTACTAGGTCACTGGAAACAGAAGACAAAACCTTGCTCAGTATTTAACATGTCAATACTGGTATCTAAAGAAGAGAAGGGTACAACAATTTTATCCTCTGCAGATTTTAGTTTTTATTTCTGAAAAAAACCTAAAAAGTCCCTGAAATATTTTTTCAAAATAAGACTTCCAATTATCATGTTAAAAGTTAGCATATTTACTCAAATGAATTCATGTCACTAAATATTTCCCATTTATTGCAGTAGAAAGAAAAAATGAATTCACCAAGCTATCAGTAAATATCTAGAAAACTATTTATGCACACCACAAACTTTTACCGATAGCAGGCGGCATATAACTTCTTATCTTTCCTGTACTGAAGATAAATATCTGCCATTTTTTCTTTAGCCTGCACAAAGTAAGGCTGTTCGGGTGTAATATTGCGGAGCATAGTCAGGGCATGTTTCACATCTCCTTGAGCAATTGCCAGATCTGCATTTGCAATCACAACTCTTAACTCCTCGGGTGTTCCAGAAAATTCATTAATGGCGTCTTGGATGACTATAGCAGCTTCATGCTGCAAATAATAAAAACAATAGAATTAATTCAGTTCCTGTCATTGAACAGGCAAAAATAAAGACATCATAAGCATTTATGGACATTATGCAAACCAACCAAAAAACCCACAAACCATAGTATCCACTTCTTTTGCTGTAGTGTTTTTGATTTTTTTAAAT
This sequence comes from Pycnonotus jocosus, assembly GCA_013400435.1. Taxonomy (NCBI): domain Eukaryota; kingdom Metazoa; phylum Chordata; class Aves; order Passeriformes; family Pycnonotidae; genus Pycnonotus; species Pycnonotus jocosus. The sequence continues at coordinate 178,714 of VWYP01014477.1, forward strand.
GAAACTCCTGTGATATGGACTACCATAAAAAGTTTTAGTACAGAAAATTACATTTGTGTTGCACATACAGAAGTACATGCTCAAACTCTAACGGGAGAACTAGAGGTCTTTAGCCCCTTGCTCCAACAGGTTCTGCTTTGAGCAGTCTGGCCTCCAAACCACAGGACTGTAGGGCTTCTCTTATATTATTATACATAAGTAGTGCCCTATTGCTTATCCAGACACAGCTGATAGTAGGAATGCTACTACACTAAGATACGGACATGATCCAAAACTACTGCTAATAGCACTCTGACAACAAAACAGGGATCTACATCCCAGCAAATGAACCTCAACAGTATGAAATGGCTTTTGTAGACTCAAAGTTGAGCACCTGCAAGCAGGTTTTTGTTTTTTTTTTTTTCTCTGTACAATTTAAGGTACTTAAGTTCTCAAACCAGATATTCACATGCTGGAAATTTTACTAAGAAAATCCTCTTGGTAAAAGAAGTGATGGTTTTTCATCCTGAACTAATAGAAATGGGAATGGGAAGAGGGAATTGTTTCCAGGTGCATTTTAGCAGGTTTGCCATCTTACCGGTTCTCCATTCAAGCAATGAGCTTCTACCAACTCTAGGAACACAGACACACGATCACTTGCATCAATTTCAATACTTTTTCCTTTTGTTTTTGAAGAAGCTGTAGCTTTTCTCATTCCAGGCAAATTCCTTGCCATCTGTAAGGTTTTAATAGCTTCTGATATTTCTCCCACCTTTTTTTGTGTTTGGGCCTTA
>VWYP01014477.1:179499-195897 GCA_013400435.1 Pycnonotus jocosus
GTGATACACAGGATCTTCTCTAACCTAAAAAACCAAGATAAAGAGTTTCCAAATATTACTTGATGTAAACTATTCAAACCCCTTACAAGATTTCTTTTAATATTGAATTTGGTTTCTTTTTTTTTCCTCCAAAAACACACTAATTCAATTTCAGAAATTCACTTACAGAAATGTAAGAATTGTCAGAGTATGCAAATTAGTAATTTAGCAAGTTTTTAATTACAAAGAAAAACTATTACACGGAATGAGAATTTGGGATAGAACAACATTAATTGCTGCTTTATTTTAAACTAGACTGAATTTTAAGGTATTCTGTGTGTCTCCCACACCGCTGCATGCACACTTCACAAGGCTATTAATTAAATAAAGTATACAATCATTATTTGCCACAAGTCCTGCATGCCATTCTTCATCTTCCTAAAACATAATTCACATGAAACAAAAAGTCTGTAAGGGAAATACAGCTCTGTGAAATGGCAAGGACCTCAATTAGGTAGCTAATTAATCTTCAGCTTTCTCCTATCACTTAGAGGAAGAAAGAAGATGGGACATGCTTGCAAAGAAATGGCAGTTTTCAGCTAAGTGGTCTCACGACTCTTGGGCACAACTCAGACCCAATGAGTGGTGTGTGTGTACTGTGCTCCAAACTCTCTACTAATCCTACAGAAAGTTCCACTGATGTCAACAAATCAAAAATCACATACTGCAATGCGTAAGACCCATGGAGTGTGACTTGGGAGGTGTTAGTTTTGTCTTCATGGTCATTTCTTTGATAAATATTCAGATATCACATTTAGATACCAAATTTGTAGTGGAAGAGTTATAAAAAGTTCAGTTGAAAATTATTATATACAAAAACATACAACTTCAGATGACTGACTGAATAAAATTATTGCATTCTTTTGTTCAACTCACCTCAAAGTTGTAGCTTAGACAAACTTCCAAGGATTGAGAACACAGCTTGGTATTGTTTTGAGCCAAATACACCTGGGCCATCAGTAAGTGTGCATCTGCATAAGAAGGGTTCCTTTCCAGACAGTAATGTAGATTGCTATGGGCTGCTTCAAAATCCCCTAGGAAGTGGGGAAAGGAAGGGAAAGTGAAAAAGCAGTTGATATGAAATACAGAGGTTATATACGTAGCATTTTTATTAGCCATTTTTTTAAATACATGTCAGCATCTAGGGAATAAACTCATATACAAAATATTATAAGGTTATGACATGAAATCAAAAGCAGGTCAAAGGTATGGCATTTGCCTACTGCTATGTAAATTTGTAATTTATCTGTAAATCATTCAATAAATTAACTTTTTGGGAAACAATAGATAAAAAGGTACTACATTCATATGTCTGTACAATTAAGATACTCTCATATAAAGGACAAAAAAGTGAAGACCAAATGTTCTTCACTTACCTATGACATAGTGTTCTGCAGTGAATGAAAAATATTCATTATTATTTACAAGTGTGAAATTAATTTTTCATATTAAATAACCTAAGGAGGCAGTTAACTACCCATTCATACAACTATTACCTGACAAGTACTTCACTTTTGCAATTAAAAAGACAGCTTGTTGAAGACCAGGCACAGTTTTTACAACAGTTTCAAGAACTGAAGCACAGTGCTTGAGAAGTGGTGAAGGAGACTGCCCAGGACTTGCAGGCTAGGAGCAAAAAACCCAAGTAAGTAATACGAAAAAGAACCCCAACAAACTAACAAAAACCAGCATGTGAGTCAACAGGTTTTAGATTTAGATTTCAAGTCTGAGCTTCACTTTAAACTCAAATGAACATTAGCAGAGCCTTGTAATTTCCTGCAGTCAAAGCAGCTGTTGTGAAGAAATATAAAAAAACCTTTGAAATTTAAGAGGGCAACTTCTTGATATCAGCAGGAACACAAGACAGTCTCAGAATTCCAGGACAATAAAACACTTCAGACCTGACACACGTGGAGAAGTCAGGCCATAAATATTTGATTACACATTCTGAATTACCAGGCCAACTCATCCAACACAGCAGTACCACAAATTAAATTTCAACAAAGCTGAAGTTGGAATGAATGATGAGAAGGTTGGGAAGAAAAGGTTCTGGTCCTGTCATGCCTCACATCAGCCCACACCACAGAACATATCCACACTGCTAGCAACAAACTGAAAATAGAAGCTGAAAAATAGCTACTTTCATGCAAACTGCTAGTACAATATACCAGGTTTTAGTTGCTCTTTATCAGAAACACTGTTCATGTCCCTCTGCTACTTTAGCTAGTTGCTAACTGGTTTACACATTAAAAAAGGAAAAGGCAATCTAAACATCATTCTGTTCACAAATAGTATTTCCACAGGACCCAAAACCAAAATGGAAGCCTCCACCACCTAGCTAACTCCTCACTTTCAAACAACATGCAGTCCTTTTTGCAATTAAGATAAAGGAAACTTCAGCAAAGGCCTATCTTCTAAAAATCTTTCTATGGACCACAATTCAGAAAAGCAGTTTTAATTCCAAATTAAAAACCATCATTGCCATTCAGTATTTCTGGAACGTATCCCAGGGAAGTCTTCAGATAAGAGCACAACCTCATAGAACGGCACTTCCTATCACTGCCATCTGTGACATGAAAATATCACTGCTACTGATGTTTCAGACTTTTAAACGCTGTCATCTTCTTATGGATGATGAGGCAGTTCATAACAATGGAAAGCTACTTGTTTTCCCATTAAGATTTTAAAACTCTATATAAAAATATTTACGGAAAGATTCTACAATTAGGTTAGAAATAATGACAGGATTACAGAAGTCAGCTCCCAGCTATTTCAGAATTATCTATTTAAGGAAGACACTGTCTAAAGAAACTTTAAATGTGTTTCTTCTGCTTTAAAGATGTCAGGTCTTCATTCAATTACTGAAGTTCTACATGCCTTTGTTGCCAAAACTAGAGCACACAAATTCAGACACAGAAAATTAAGCCACCTAAGTAAGTGGGATTTTTCACTGGAATGAACAATAATATGAAAAGGTAGTATTCCACTGTTTTTTACCAAAACACAAAAGAAAGAATTTATCTATATAGAAAAAATATCCTAAGCCAACAAAAATATTTCATGAATAGGGTGGTCGGTGTGAACATCCTGGTTTCATAATGAGGTAATTCTATTCACTGTATCATTACAGTTTCCTCAGAGACACTAAGAGTGCAACTACACAAACAAGAGTGCATTGAATAAATATCCTGTCTCCTCAGCTGTCATACTGCCACTTGCTCACACCACAAAATACATATTTTTATCATTACTCTGACTAAATAGTGGTGCAATATCCCAAAAAATACTCTCACTTCAAATAAATTCACATTTTAAAAGGGAAAATTTTCTAATTTTTTGCTTCATGATTAACTGTTCTCAAAATGAAAAATTCCCATTTTCAGACAGATGCGATCTACAGGTACTTACCTTTGCTGGACAAAAATTAAGATATTCTCTAATAATTTCTAGCAAGAAATCAGGGTTTAGTTTTTCAAAATATTCCACACCAAGAGGAAATCCACGCAAAGATGAAAAATGAGTATCCAGAACATCATTCAATAAAGCAAAAACTTCTTCTTGTCTCTTATGTTTTTTCATAGCTAGGATTGCACGCAGGAAAGATAATTCCTACAGAAAAGAAAAAAAAAAACACAAAACCCCAATCATTCTGCATATTCCAGATACACTCGTCTGTTACTCCTAAAATACTACATAATTATTAATATTAGCCACGTCTTCTTTATATTTAGGGATACTTTAAGACATTTACTATGTTGTAAAGGATACTTGATGATTATTCTACCAATTCATTTCTTTATTTTGTGCAAGAACCTTTACATTTGTCTGATCACAAAATCTTGAAAATAATTAATCTGTCCCTCCCTGACATTTCAAACCTACCTTCAGAGAAAAAACATAGCTAGAAAGTGATGATGTTTTTCCTCTGTAAGCAAACAACCTGGTTGCAAAGTTAAGCAACATTTATATTTAACTAGAAAAACTTAGACTTAACTTAGACTTAACAGTACTCCATTAAGAATGCTCTACTCAAGTGACTGAAATATAGAAAATATAATAGTTAGAAGGCAACAGTTCAGATTGTAATCAAAGTATCTCAGTAAAGAAAGATGCCTCCTACCCCAGATTTCCCAATGGACTGCTGAATTTCATTCAGAAACTCCAATTGCTGCTCCGCATCCTCTAATTGCCCTTGTATTAGCTGACAACGGATAATTCCTGTAACACATGGAAAGACTTTATTGCCAATTCATCTTCCTAGTCAGGCATACGCTTTCTTTTCCAGAACTAACTTTTCCTCTCCTCAACCTCTTCATAAAGCAGTCACAGAAAAAGAAAGAACGGATCAAGACTTACGGTAATGCAAATTTTACATAATCAGAAAAACCAAGGGTAGATGATACATGATTGATACATTAATATATAGCAGTTTGAAATGGTAAATCTTTAACTAGTTCTAGACTAAGCAGAAGCACCATAAAGTCTGGCTTCTAAATTCAAAAGAAGTACAAGGAAAACCACCTCAAGCACACATACAAACCACTCCTGCCATCTAAAGTTTTAATACTGTTTAAGGCCATAGCATAGTCAAGGAGGAAAAAAATACAGGGAAAATCTGTCAGGCAAATATGACACATTTACACTCCATTTTCTTGACACAAGTGTGACTTATAAAGTGCAGTTTTTTTGGATGTGACACATACATCCAAAGTATGATGTTTTGACTTGATTATGATTTTCAATCTAATTTGGACAAAATCAGGACATAGACAGCTTGTTCTATTATGCCCTTGATTTTCTTATTTTTGTAGTGCCTAAGAATTCTAGTTCTTTGGCACTACAGAAATTAAATAATATAGTAAGTAAAATAAAGCAAAATGTCTGTTCCTACTATTACTTTGAGAGCTCTAATTTAGAACAGAAAAGATTAATTTTTCAATAAGGAAGACCAAAAGACATATTTGGTAAGGAGACACTGCTGCCACAAGGAAGAAAACACACAATGAATCTGCAAATACAACACAGTCCTCCTGTTCTAATAGTTCTAGATTTTCCTATTACCACTAATAGGAAACTTTGATCAAAAAATGTTGTCTAGTAAAAATCAAAAGGAAGTGTTAAGACCTTACCAGTTAGTGCAGAAACACTTGTTTCATCAAGTGTCATAGCAGTCTGGTACCATTTTAGAGCTTCTTTCACGTTCCCTTGTAAAATCATTTGGTAGCCAAGTTCAGTAGCAAATTCTGCATTGTCAGATGCCAAATCAAATGCTCTTTGTATTAAGGTTTGTGTATGTTGAAGGATGAGCTGGTTCCGGCCACACTAATGGTAAGAAAAATCTTTAAGCCTTCAGCTTTTCTTGGGTTTTGGATTCAATGAGACAAACATACTGAATACAGCCAGATCAGTAGAGACAACATCATCTCATCTAAAAATAAAATACTCTGTAGCAATTCTATAAAAACTGTGACAATAATGGGAGATGGATTCAAACATAAATATACAATACCATGCAGTAAGGAATAGTTGCATTGAGTGCTTCCTTACAGCAACTTTTGATAAATACAGAGATTAAAGAAACCTTCACTTTCAAGGTTATGTGATTAACCTTGTCAGTATCCTACAGTAAGAAGATGGTTGGTGAACATTTGAGTTCACTGTTTCTCACTTAGAAGCAAGCAGTAAAACTATTTTTGCAATAAGATGGTTTAAACATTGTAATTCATGCTGAATATAAGACTTGAAAAATACGGTTACCAAGGCTACATGAGTTAATCTATTTCAATTGTCCACAATTTTCTGCTTTTTAGCAGACATTTAACATCTGTCTACCAAAAAATACAACAAAACCAGGATATATAGATAGCTGCTTAAGGAAAAAAAAAACCATACTCACTGTTCTACTGAAAGCCAAGGCCATTTTACAGAATAGCTCAGAATTACGTGGTTCTAATCTATCCAATGCTTTAATCAGGTCTTCCAGTCTTGCTGAAGCCTTGGAGAAAAAGGAATAATATAAGAAATAATAGAAAGAATTAACAAATTAGGACAATCAAAGAGTTTGCACTATAAATTACTCACATTTTTACTACGCATTAGTGTCTTGAAATGTAAATTCAGAGGTTTTCGGGGTGAGAAGACTTGAGAATTCCTAAGACAATACTTTGGAATAGTAAAGTGACAATAAAGCAGACCATGTGTCCTTTATCCATGCTCTAAAAAAGTAAAAGCTTGAGCCAAGTCTGATATAAGACATACATGCTCAAAAGCAAAGCATTTCCAAGTGCTTTTAACATTAGTTTCTCAAAACACCTACAGGGATTTTCTGGGCATACAATAATAAGGTAGACAGGGTTTTTTAATATGGTTTTAAATGCAGGCACCTGAAATGTGTAAATCTAACAGGCCTTGATTTTTCTTCTGCAGACCTGGCTCTTAGTTACATGTGACATTTTACTCCAGAATCTTTAGTAAACACTCTACAATGTCCAGCAAGATTCCTTCCTGAATGGCTTCACTGGAGTCAGCAATTCTTACTACTGCTCCATATTTCCCATGATTGTGCATAAGACTTAAATTTGATTGTAAGGAGGCTAATGACTGAGCTCTTTGCAGTATGTTCACTGAAAATGTGTTAAAACAACATAAAAACCTTTTCTTCTAGCATGTGAAAACACCTACAACACAAAGAATTTTTTTTTTTTGCTAACTTTCCACTTAAATTACCACAGTATTTTTGCATAGTGAGAAAAAAAAAACATAGAATGAAATTTTGGTGACAATTTAGATCAACTATTTTAGAACTTTCTGAAAAATGGCACAAGGGCTGTATATACAAAATGCATGCGTATAACCCTGTGCAAGAAAATGGATCTTGGGAGCAGAAAGAAAAGTAGCAGAGAATGCTTAGAGATGAAAAAAATCCACCATAATTGGCAAAAAATGTTGAACAAAGCACAGTTATAAACAACTATGACCTGCTTCCAAAAATCTATCACTACAAGACCTCATTATTTCCCTTATGTCAATTAATAAAATATTCAAAAAATGGAAGGCTTAAAATAACTTACGAATTTATCAAAACAGCATTTAAACAAAAAAGATCACTTTGATGATTCAAATCAACATGATTCAGTTAAATGTCCAGATCATATTTCTGATTGGCTTGACACCTGTTCTTTGGAAAGATGGAGGTTAAAAATTATCTTTTCTCTGGCATCCAGGAAACACCTCAGCAATAAGCTAGAGTACCATTCAAATAGGTGAATACACCTCCTGAAGATAGTGCAGCACAGGACCAGCCAATGTCTACAAGGAGAATACATAAAGAAGACAGCCTATGTAGAGACATGCACTGTGTTGTGCTCAACATTCTGCTAGTAAGAAGACTCACCTCAGATAGATTTCCTTCCCTGCACAGATGATGCAGGGCCTCCATTCTTATGGCTTCTAAATTGAGGGGATCTTTCTGCAATAGTCTAGAGCCAAACAAAAGGTGAATGTTAAGAAACCAAACGAAACACTTGCTCAATTATCTATTTTATCCTACAACAGAATAGAATAACTTGTATTTCACAGTCATTTTACATCATGGATCTCAACAGAAAGCAGTCTTATTTCATGCCTATCTCAACAAAGATCCTCTTCCATCCAAAACGAATTCATGTATCGATGTAGCATCCTAACAGAATTACAAGGCTGGGTTCAAATAAAACTTAATTTACTTGAATTTACTATTTTTTTGAACTTACTTAATTTACTATTTTAAAAAAACTGACGCAACAAATTCAGATTCATTAACAATGAATGGAAGCCTATCTACTTTTCTTTCAAAGTGTCCTCAGGGTGTAAACATGGCAAGAAAATAACTTAGTGGTGTGCTACTCCATACTCAACCTATGTGCTGTTTCAATTGTCTGCTCCCAGTCCTGCAAGGCGAGTTGTAGCTTCATTTTCTTTATGAAAGCAGGAATGAAGTTTGGGAAGTTTGCAATTATCTGGTTCACAATTTCCAGAGCTCCTGAATAATTCTGTCGGACCTCAAAATACTGTGCCTAATGGAAGGAAGAGAAGTCATATCAAGAGCCTATACACTCACACAGGTGAGAAGATTCTGAAGTTCTTTCATGCAGAAACAAGGAAAAAGACCTAGAGAGAAAAAACTCTTTCCTGAAGTAATAGTTTTACTTGAGTATCAACCACAACTAGACATATTGCAACAATCAAATGGCAAAGGATGATGTATTAAAAAAGCCTGGTGTGTGTGGTAAGCACTCTGTGACAAAGGTAACTGCAGTATTTACAATTTATTAGTCAGTTGCAAGAAAAAGTCAAATGTAGCTGAAGAATAAAATTGTTTTATTAGATATACCTTTGTATGAAGTATCTCACAATTTTAGGATGTTTAACACAACCCACTGATGAAACCTGTATTCAAGCTCTGAGGTATGTACCATGTAAAAACCCACACTCAGCAGGTAACTATTGTTGCTGCCAGAATTAACAATTTTCTTATTGTAATGAGATTTACAGGGTATTTCAAATACAAAACTTTCAGAAGTCAAGAATCATATGTTTAAATTAATTCAAGTAAAAATAAATTTAGGGCTTAAACCCTGTTTTGCTTTCATGCTTTGAATTTACTTACCATATTCCAGGTGACTGTATGTGTGCTGTTTTATTTCATCTTTTTAAGACAGAAATTATGCAAACACAGTAGTTTCTGAGAATTAATTTCTTAAGCCCTAGTGAGATTCTTGTCTGCCTAAACCCTAATTACAGTAACTACATTTGACATATACTCTTAATCTAATTCAGTGGTCCTCATGCAGCCAAGCACACACACCTAACCAAATACCATTGTACACACTCTCCTGAACTTCAGTCTTCTAAAATTCATTGAACATTTTTTCTACATTTAGCTCTAAAACACTAAACAAACATCATGTTAATGAGTAACAATATCTGCACTATAAAGTAGTATGCTCTGAAACAGAAAATTTGTAAAGAAAACAATTAATGCCACTCCCTTAATGAAATATAATCATTGATGTTTACCTGAGCACAAATGAACACATGAAACAGACTAATGATAACTTTAAAAGCATTTTAACAATATTTTTAAAAATCACACTACAGTGTTTAACTACTACATTTTGGCACACAGCAATTCTGTAACGTGCATAGGTGTCACATTCAAAAAGGAAGAGACCACGCATTTTTACATTTCCAAGTGATTTGAAACTCATTTTGTATGCATAAATACATTATTATAAACGTTTTCTAGTGTGCATAGCAAAATCATAACCACAGTACACATTTAGACTGACTGAACTTAATCTCTACCTTTCTTTTTACATTAGTGTCTGAAGAACCCTAAAGTACCTACAGGGTCTGAGCTGTATCTCTGTTCCTTGGACAAGTTCATCATGCACTACACTTCTCAGCATCTCTCCAATCACTCTACAAGACTAACATGACATTTAGAAAGAGCTGAAATAATGAAGTAAACTTACTTTGCCAAGCAGTGCAAAAACATCATTGCCTTCCTGCAGTGCTTCATCAAAGTATTTCAGAGCTTTTTTAATGTGAGTTTCTTTCCCACATGTGAGATCAAGCCATGCTTTTAAAATTAATCCCTGTTCAAAAAATACAAATTGAAATTCTTTGCTAACCAGGTTCTAGAAAATTATACTAGATAAAATAAGCAGACATAACCTAAATAAAGGACTTTGAGTATCTATTTTAATTACTTCAGAGACATAACCAGTCTATGGCATAACCTAACACTTAGCAATTTATTCTAGAGTTCAACTAATCAAATAGTACATTTATTTACAGAAATAGAAAAAAAACCAATGGCACTAAACAAATTTAACACGCTCAGCAGTCAGAACAAAACCTCACAGATGTGACTATATTTGACAGAATATTTTCTGCAAACATTTCAGCACAATGTTTTCTTAAGATTTTGTTTATATGAGACACCAAGAAACATACTGATGCTGAAAAAAGTGAGAAACTTGAGGGTTTTCTTCTACTTTCTGATTAAAAAGAAAAACTTGTACATGAAAGGCAAAACTCATGACATTTCTCAAATCCTCAAAAGTGTTATTAAAAGAACACCCAAACTTTTAAAAGGTGAAATGTATCTTTTCATTGAAGAACTTAATACTTGTAAGGCATGAAATTTATCTTCTGTGTTCCAAACATTAATTATAGCTTAAGTAAATAAAATCTATTTTGAAGTGCTGAATTATTTAATCCAATTATAATTGCCATGAAAACAAGTATTTAAAATATAAAATAACACTAGATCTTTTAAAACATAAAGAAATGGGTCTTGTATTTAAAACTCAAAGGTTAGTACTCGAGCCAAATTTTGTAACTGCTAACAATCAGGGTCATGATCTTGTCATGCAATGGGAACTGGCTTTACTTTATGTATACGCGCAAGGATTTTTGAAAGAAAGGCAGGTGCTGTACTTTGCCTTGTGATGTCCTCAATTACTTCTTCATTAACATAAGTTATTTCTACATGAGTATGAATTAGCCAATAAATTAGTTCTTATTTAAAATAACTACCAATTTAAAGTAATAATCTCTGTTAGTTTGAAAGCTAAGCCATTACTTAAATTATACTTTCAGAAAGTAATGTTTAGAATAGTTGCAGATTTCTAACTCAAGTAACAGATCAAACATGAAACTATAATTTACAAACTGAACAATGTACTGAACCACACAGTGGAACGTTTTTATTTGATATTACTGTACAATTATGTACTCAACATTAACAGCTCTGCCTCAAAGATGTTTAACTACAAAAAATAAGCCAAATTTTTTGTTCCTCTCCTTGAACTGAAGCTGATACCTCCTTGAAAAAAAACCATAGTAAATTTTCAGAAACTTCTTAAGAGATTCAAAATTTTAAGGAATTATTATGTCTGTATATAAATGCCACAGACAATACAACATTTATTTCAGTAAAACCCTAGGCAAATTTTGCCTTTAACAACAAAAAAAATTTATATCCGTAATCCTCTGGGTATTTTTGAGCCTTCACATCCAGATGTCTCCCTCTAGTGAGACTATCATGCTTATTTTTTTGCTAGGAATTATGAGGCTTGGTATCAAGTAGCAATACTGGTTTAACTGCATATTATTTCCATTTATTGATCTCTTTTCATTTATTAAATCATTATTTATAATTTACTAAGTGAAAATGAATATTAGTTGACAAAAAATATCATTATGGAAATTTACTCAGCTGTGTCAAATGAATTTATGACAATTAACAAGGAAAGTTCTAGAATACAAAATATTTCAGGATAACCTCCAAACAGCATTAACAGCATCAGTTTGGCTTCACAGTATGCACTGTCCTATTAAATCTTTTACATTAAAGGAAGGTAAAAACCAGTTACCTCTTTCCCACCACCAGAAACTTTGATCATTCTATCAACGTATTCACGGGCTTTGTCCTCACGACCAAGATGCCACAAGAACAAGCCAGCATAGTACAGAGCCTGCTGTCCTGCTGTTTTACGCTGCTCCTTCAGTCTTGCATCCAACTCTAGAATAGCATCTCGATCTGAAAAGGTTTTGTTCAGAGTTCTTGTTGACAGCGTCTCAAAATGTTACAAAAGTGCAGCACACAAGCCAAGGGCTTCCAAAGCAAACACTGCTTTCTGTATTGTACACTGACAAACATGCAGGCAATCCCACCCAATTAGCAGTATTTTTCAGATGGAAAAGGCAGAAGAGGGTTCCTATCAGCACGGTTGATGGGGGGGTCCCAGAAGTGGGGAAGTCCCAGATGAGTGGTGGTTAGCCAATGTGATGTCCATCTGTAAGAAGTGCAGGAAGGAAGATCTGGGAAACCACAGGCCTGTCAGCCTGACCTTGGTGTCAGGAAAGGTCATGGATCAGATTATCGAGTGCCATCACATAGCATCTACAGGACAGCTGGGGATCAGGCACTGGGAAAGGTAGGCCAACCTGATCTCCTGCTATGACAATGGTGACCCACCTAATGAATGAGAGAAAGCCTCTCACACTCAGAGAGTCTCAAGATCCACAATTATTTTGCTGTCCTGCAGTATTAATCCTCAGGCACTCAAGTAAGAGTGATGCCATTAGTCAGAGCTGTTTCACATCAAATTCTTTAACTAACTGTCTGCACAGTGAGAAAGATACTGCAGCAATAGGTTAATTACCACTCATCACACCTGAGAAATCAACTCTTATTTTGAGAATGTAAGTCTTAACAAAATCATCCCAGCTTTTAGGCTGGAGAAAGGAATACCAAAATTCACAAAATTCATTTCTCCATTTGTATGGTCAGGATAACTCGAAAGATAAAAATGGCATGGCTTTAAAGACTTTTCAAGCTGCAGTTCTGCTCAAAAGCACCAATATCAGACATGAATGCACAACAACCACGAGAAGCTTGATTCATTTTTTTTTCCTTCAAAGATTTTTCATCACGGTCAGTAAGTCAGATTTTGTGTGTGGGTATGTGTGTTTTATTTTAATATTCACTCATATGCTTCAGAGTTTTGTCATTTGGTATTTTTGTTTACAATCTTGGTAAGCATCACTCAATTCAGTAACATTTCCTATGCCAAATGCAAAGCCAGCGTAAACCTTTTTAACTTTGGCAGAATTAGCCCACAACTCTCAGGCCTTCACACAGAGCTGTTTAAAACATGGAACAGCACATCTTCACAGGCATACCTGGATTAGGGCTCTTTTTATGGGCATAAATCAGAGCCATCATTGTACAAAGTGACACCTCCTGTTTGTTTTTAATAGACTCCAACTGTCGAATACTTTCTTGGACATCACCTAGGGAAAAAAAAAGCACAGAATAAGCTATCATACTTTTCAAAACAAAGACTACCATCAAACATCAATCTGACTTAATTTTCCCTTTTATTTTTCCATGCTTTTGTTCATTATCCATATACCCACTTTCACTTGTTTGTGCAAGCCTTTCAAACAGACACAAGAAAAATAGCATCTCAATGCAAAGAACTTGAATTAGGTGCTAATTCTGCCAAGTCTCAGAAAAATTAAATATTTAGTGTTTTATATATGGCATTGAGCAGCTCTTTTTGTTCTTGTTTCTTTATATAACCAGGATTTTTACCTTGTGTGAATATTTTGAATATTAGCAAACTAGACAACATGTTAAAATTGAAAGGATTCTTCTATAAAAACATATGGGAGTTTGTGAACAGACACACCCCCTAAAAATCAGCACACTCTCCTAGACTTGCCTCAGCCCTGTCCCATGTTGGGTTACTTGTTAATATTTCTGACATCCTTGGAATATACATGTTGCTAAATAAACTTCGCAGAACAGTATCATTTACAGAAAGATCCCCCCACTAGGTATTAGCTGTCAGTTTCCCTGAGACAGACGACACAACAAAATTAACAAAGCTGCTTTGAAGGGAAGAGCTGTTTGCTGGGAGACACTAGTCAGTTTCTGATCAAATGCAATATGCGCTTGGGCAGGGCTCAAATTCCCTTCAAGGAACCCGCTCACTTGACCCATGCTCATGAAACCATGAAAAAGAAAAATACTTGTTATTTCTCCCTTTGGTACGATGCTGTCTAAAATCACTTTCATTCAAACTGGGGAGGAGCGGTGACAGATGATAAGACGCCGGTAATTTACGGAATAAGACACGGAATACATTCAGACTGCGCAACATGGCTTTTCCCCGCGCAGCGGGCTCAGGGGTGAGCTTTGGGGGGCGAGGGAAGGAAGCGCAGCGTTCCGGGAGCAGCGGCCCGGCCCCGTTACCTGCCCTCAGCGCGCCGTAGGCCCGGTAGAAGTGGAGCACGGGCTCCCCGCCCAGCCGCGCCAGCGCCTCGTCCGCCGCGGCCCGGACGTGCTGGAAGAGCCCCTGCTGGCAGTAGTAATTGAGCAGCGCCTGTGGGGAAACAGCCTCGGGTCAGCCCCGCGGGACACCGCGCCCACCCGGCCGGCCGCATTCCTGCCCGGCACCCGCGGCCGCCCTCACCCCTCCGCCGGGGAGGGACGGCGGTGGCGCCCACCTGCTGCACCTCAGCGTCCATGGTTGCTACACGACGCCACTGCGAGGGGGCTCCGGAAGGGTGAGGACAGCGCCTTGCCATTGGCTTGGACGGGAAGGAGGCGGGAGAGACACGGGAAGGAAAAACTCGTGGAAGGCGGCNGCGCGCGGGGCGGCTCCCGCGCGCCTTGGCGCCCCCTGCCGGCCGGCGAGCGGCTGTGCCTCAGGGGCGCTCCCAGCCGGAATGCCGAACGGTTATTTCCTTGCTGACTGTACAGTTACCTGGCCCACATTCCGTACGTTTCATAATGTAACTGAGCACTTCAAGTTATGTGACACTTCTCTTAGGAGTAGAACAGCAATAGGATCACATCAGATAGAGAAATTTCAATTTTTTTCCCCGCTTTCTTTCCTCCTGGAGAATTAGAGTTGCAAAAACTAGTAAAATGCAGATTTTCCTGTGGAGATGAAAGCATTCTCAGCCATAATTTCTAGACACAAAAGCCAAAGGTTGCTAAAGAGCATTCCTTTGGAATGGGAGTGCAGTCCGTCCACCAGGAAAGCCGGGAGTGATGCCACCAGGTGCGAGGAGCAGAACCCAAGCTGCACGGAGTTTGTAGAAGCTGCTTGGCTCTTCTAGCAGAGAGTGCCCAGAGTGACCTTTCCTAGCAAGTCCATTACACATGGCGTTCCTTTGTCACACACTTATCGTCCCCAGCATCAGGAAGGTGCCAAAGCAGCAGCACTATGCAATAAGTATGCTTGGGTTTCTTTCTCGGCCAAGGCAATCTTCTGATTTTCCTGTTGTTTAAGTTCTGCTTGACTTGTTCTGAAGCAACATTTAGGCTTCTGTAACATTTAAAATCTAATAGAAGTATGAGAAACAAGTTGGGGTTTTTATATACTTTTAAAGGTAACCCTTTTAAGATATTTTATCCAGATATTAATCTGAAAGTACCTCTCTTTTCATTTTTATACTTAGGCATTTTGAATCAAAGTTGTAGACCTCTTTTTTTCATAATGCATTTTGCAACAATTTTACACAGAAAAATTCCCCTTGAAAAGGTTTTGATGAATTTCAGGGAAAACGCTATGAAATTTTATTTCTGTATTAGCCACTAAGCAAGCATACAGACTACAACTGCTCATCAACCGGTTCCATATTAAATTCAGTATTCAATTATGAGTGTTTGCATTGTAAGTTGTAGGAGAATGCAGTATAAAATTGTGTAAACATGTAAAATCAATATTTTCAGAAATTCACTGAAGCAATTGATAAAGAATAAAGAACAGGCCCACTTTCCAGATGCATTTCTTTTTTTCACTATCGTTATCCATAAATGATTGCTTTCAATGGGGTGTTTCCAGAGAGATTTTTAAAACTCCTGAGGAAAAGACCAATGATTTATTCATTCCAACACCATTTCATGTTTTTCAGAAATTTGCTCAAATGTGAGACGCTCTGTAGCCTGTTTGTAAACAGTAACCAGCAAGAATAAACTGGCTCCCAATCCAAGCTGGGGAATGTTATGGATCTGGTACTATTTTCCGTCCTCATTTTGTCTTTGTACACTCTTGAATGCTCAGTTGTCATTCCTGTCACTGCCCTGAGCCTCCTGGCACACACTCAGGACAGCTCTGCTATTCAATGGCTGTGCACCCCATCGCATGGAGCTGCATGAAGTCATTCAAGGCAGAACTATTGATACATGCAGAAGCACTGTGCTCACTGTCTAACACATTAAATGAGATATTCCTAATTAGTGACTAACAAGCAAGTCCCAAGGATTTTCTTATGTGGAAGAACAGTATAGCTGCTGTAAAGGTGTTCAGTATTCTCACATTCTGTGGTTTAAAAGCATACCCTTTTTATATTATTGTCAGATAATAAACAAGAAAGGAACGTACAATAAAAAATGTAATCTTTATTATTTTGACGCATTAATAATGTTCTTTAGCATCAGTTAGGGTAATAGCATTTTCTTGCATGCAGTTCACTAATACAGATTTAGTCAGTAATTTTAATAAAAGTAATCTATATTTAATTTTCCTGTGTAAGAAACATAAAATGTCCAGATGGATTGGATTATACAATTTTGCTACTTTCTTTTTGTGAAAAAATATCGTGGACCCTAGATAACATTTAGAACTGTTCTAGTGCAGCATGAATGAAAAAAAAATCTGTGAGTAAATATGAGAAAAGATGCCGGATACTCTGAAAGAAAGGTTGTATCTGAAAAATTATGATGCAGGCACTGCTTAGACATTCAATTTGAACTTTAGACCATTTCCCAACTGCAAAAAAAAAAAAAAA
>VWYP01014477.1:195912-260348 GCA_013400435.1 Pycnonotus jocosus
AAAAACAAAAAAAAAAACCAACCAAAATGTAGCTTTTTAGAAGTAAATTATGTACTTATTTTGCAGAAATTATTTATATGTTGGCAAATACTGTAAAAAGTAAGATCCTACAGTTATCCATTCACTTCGTTATATCTTGTTCTCTGGAGTTCTGTGAAAAAGTGCTATGGACTGAAAGTAACAAAAATGTTGTGACATCAACCTGAAGATAAAATTCACTTCTTGTTTTATGTACATAATGCTGAAAAATAAAATAAAATGATTTTTACAGTATTTATATTTGCTTATAAAATCCTAACATTATTTTCAACAGCTTTAGTAGTTTTCAATGTCTGTACAGTTTGGATATACACTATATGCTTTTCACTGAAAATTCAGAAATGTAAAACAAATAAGCTCCTAAATAGCTGCAAAATATTGCTTAACGGTATGGAGGAATGAGGTCTTTTTGAGTAGTTTATTTCATTTAGCTCTGATGTATGGCTTCCCATGTTTAAGAATCCTGGACAGTCAAAGGAATAGCAGCATAGGCAATATAAACATGCATTGATTGCATCCAAACTATCTAGAATGGTAGATAATACGTAATTTTACCTGTTGAATGCTTGCACGCTACACTTATTGTGGTACATATTTGATGCAATAAATGTGCTAAAGTCATTATCTGTTTGCTCAAACATGCACCACAGGTTAAAAATTATTTACATAGCAGAGGGCTTTTCATTTATGTGTACAACATCAACCTTACTGAGAGCTGAAGATGGCTAAACAATACTGCAGGATAAAGCAGAACAACTTTATAGAGGGCTCTTTTTGATCAATTTAGTGGGCCAAGGCAGATTCATTTAGTATTTGTATGCAGTAAGACATTTGACAAAGACAAAATCTGTGACTCCAGACTTAGGAAGAAGTTTGCACCTTCTGAAACATAATGGTCTGTGCAAAAAGTAAACTGTATTTACTATTCTTGTGAGTTGTAGAGGACTTTACAGGCATACTAAGACTTGTTTGAACATGATACAACATGAATACATTAATTAAGCACCTCAAAATCTGTTATTCCTTTCCAGAAACACTGTGCTAAAAAAATCTGTTGTTCTTTGTGACTTAATGTTATTTTCATGCATGATCTATAAGTGCAGCATGCCTTCATGCAAATAATTTCTGTGTGTATAGTAGTTGTTTAATAGAACACCTGGCCCTTGTACCTGTAAAGGTGTACTTAATTCCCTTCCCCAACAGAAGCCCCATTTACAAAAATAGTCACATATAATAAACAACATATGAATAAAAACAAGATGAATCCACCAACACAGATTTTGTAAAAATATGAAGTATGTGGCAGTTGAAATGCAAACAGTGGATACAGTTACCGTATTGTTTTATGCTAAACACACAAATACTCAGTTTCACACCCCTTTAACTGGTCCCTACAGTCTGTGTAGCCATTTTTTCTCTCCTCTTCAGCAGTGTCAGCTGGTAGTGAGAACAGTAACCTCCTGTCAAGGTTGTTTCTTCTTATCACAGTCACTGACAAGGGCTCACTGTCTTTTAATAGGCACTGACCTTTAATGTACAGTATATTTGTAAAAATTGTCAGTTTGGCATAGACCTCCTTCAGGAGTCCTGTAGACACAAACACATGATCCTTACAGGCTATGAACTACTTTGCACATATATGATTTTTCTTGCTATTTGCTCTTATTTCTGACCATCTTTATCTTCCTTTTCATGCTTTTCTTTCACTGGCCTCATTACTCGATCATAAGAAGGTGGACAAACTGCTGTTGATGCGGTTATTTCTGTTTTCTCTGTAAATGAGTTTTCATTTAACTTGTCAATAAGGATTTCATCCTTCAGACCCTGACCAGCCCCACCTTCAGTTTTATTTTTGTTATAGATAAAGGAAGCTTGTTTTACTGTTCGTTTTAAAAGATGACGTCTGTAAGCACGCTGAATGATGACAGCAGATACTTCCTCCTGTTTTCGTTTCAGTGTGGTTGTAATTGGTTCATAGGAAGCTTTAGAGGGATTGGATGCCATAAACCGATCTTCCATCTGTATTCTGAGGGCGTCCATCTCCCCACTTTCCCCCAAGACACGCTTTGTGAAAGCAAACAAGATGTCAAGGCAGTGAATTCTGTCACCGCTCACCATGGGCAGATCCATTGCAATAAGCTGGACTTTGTTAGGTTTGGGTAGATGAAGAGGAGGCTCAAGTGCTGCTGCAAAATCAGACAATTTCTCAAATTCCATGAATTGTGTTGCATCGGGATCAAACTTCTCCCAGACTTCATAGAACATCTCAAAGTCATCCTCGCTCAAGGGTTCAGCGCTTTCTTCAGTAGCAACGCCGAAGTTCTCCAAAATCACAGCAATGTACATGTTCACCACCACCAGAAAGGATATGATAATGTAGCTGACAAAAAAGAAAATCCCAACAGAAGGGTTGCCACAGTCGCCTTTCACAGAGCTCCCTGGATGAGCCTTGTTAGGGTCACAGTCTGGCTCCCCACTGTTCAGAATTGGGGCGAGCAAACCGTCCCAGCCAGCGGATGTGGTGATCTGAAACAGGCAGATCATGCTGTTGCCAAACGTTTCAAAGTTGAACATGTCATCAATCCCAGCTTCCCTCTTGACATAGGCAAAGTTGGACATGCCAAATATGGCGTAGATGAACATGACCAGGAAGAGCAGCAGCCCAATGTTGAACAGAGCAGGAAGAGACATCATCAAAGCAAAGAGCAGCGTGCGGATTCCCTTGGCGCCTTTAATGAGGCGCAGGATTCGACCGATTCTGGCAAGGCGGATGACTCTGAATAGTGTGGGAGATACAAAGTACTTCTCAATCATCTCAGCTAAGAACATACCTAAAAAAGAAAAAAAAAAAGAGAAAATAAGGAAACCAAGGTTACATTACCAGTTAATCTCCAGATCACAATAGAAATTTAGAAACATAGTTTAAAAATTGCCAGTTTTATGTAGCAATTATATATATTCTGTATATTCCACTTGCATAATGTCTCTTTTAGCAGTTATAGATAGTATTTGCAGCTGCAGTAAATTTTGGATGATTTTAACAGTTTTGATGGTTGGTTTAGCTAAATTACAAGGTAAAAGTTGAATGACTTGGCTGTAAACCTTGCAATGGCAAAAGCTCACCATATAGTTTTATTCAAGTAAAAGTTCATCTCGTATACATTTTACCTTCTTTTTAGTTTAATTAACAAGACTTACCTACTATAGAGAGAATGACAACCACAAAATCAAAAATGTTCCAGCCTATAGTGAAGTAGTAATGGCGAAGTGAAATTAATTTCAGGACACATTCTCCAGTGAAAAGAACAATGAATACGAGGTTTATCCAATATAAAATATTTTCCATTTCTTCGCTCTGGTCATCAGTTTCTACCATCATGGTAACCATGTTAAGACAAATAAGAATCATGATGCTGATGTCAAACACTTGCTGTGTCACAAAATCAAATACCATGCCTTGGAATTTATTCTGAGGAAGAAAGAAAAAAGAAACATCCAGTACAAACTGTAATTTCTTTTCTTTTCCTGTTAAAAGAAAGTAGAAAAACACATGCAGTTGGGCTTATAAGACTTCAATAAAATTGTAATTAGTGGTCGTAAGTAGAGTACTCAAATACATCAACTTAGTTCAGCCTCCTGTGTTGCATATTCCTGCATAAAATTGTTGTAAGTGAAAAAGGAATTTTTTTTGTTTTATTTTTGTTTTCCATTTCTGCTGACTAATGCCCCAGTTACTGAAAATTTTCAATTGCCATATTTCTGCTGTCCCTATATCAATAAAAAACTCTTTGTAAATAGCTATTTGTCTGATGTGTATAAATAATTTTACCCCTGGTCTTGGTATAGGTTTTTGTGGTTTTTTGGATCCCAGCTTTTTCATTGCATTGTAGTATTTCTTCTGCTCTTCTGTCATAAATATGTCTTGACCTCCAAAGTAAAAACATGAAATCAGAACTGGTTATAATCACATTTATATGCAGTGCTGAAAAAAAAAAAGCTCTTAGAGAAATACAATTGAATGATTCAAAAATCAAGGAGACTGAATTGGGAAAAATCCCTTAGCTATTAAATGCAGCTGTCTACAATCTAAGGATTTAGTCTAGAAGTCTGGGCATCCAGTACTGCATCTCTCTCAAAGCAAACAAACAAACGAACCAGCCAAAACAAAAAACCAAACCAAACAAAAAAAGCAAAAATTTTTTACAGTTATTTTCCTGGAACTCCAAGAAATAATTTTCAGTACTTCTTTTCTTTTATAGGAAGAGATACAATAAATAGTATTTGAGATAAACTCACTTCTGAACTGTGATTTTAGTGAAACAAAGGAAAAAGACAAAGTCAGGCTTTCAGTACAGGAATGTGCTTTAGATATCTCTAGTTTAGCAGTCACATTAGCATTGGGGCCCAATGTCTTCAAGGTTCTTTAGAAGATGGATTATCAGACTTTGGAGAAACTTATCGGACGGTTGAAGCACCCTTGATACTATTAACAGAAAAATGCTCTGTTTTAAGTCTTTTATTTTGATTAACTTTTATGTTCAATGAAGTTCTGTTTAGCAAAAACATGAACCTGCCTTTGAAGTCTGACACTGAAGAAAAAGAAACAATTATGTGTCTTTCATGGTAACCTAACCAAAATCCATAGTAAACCTCTTTTAGAGACAGCTTGCATGAAAACCTATGAAGCTTCCCATACCTCTTGAAGAAATTTTTTCCTTGGTAAGAGATAGTTGTAGATATCTAGTTTCAGGAATTCCAATGCACACTTAGGACTGGATACAGCCCTTTGTGGATGAGTGCGTGGGAAGCTTGAAGATGTTGGAATGCATGGACCATAAGTGGACAGGTTCCCTGACAATATACCCCCATGGTTTCTACCATGCGTCCAAAAATCTTGCTTAGTATTTCTCATTATTTACATAAACCCAAAGAAAGTGATGCAGTCCAGTAAATTAAAAATAAACTAGTAATTCCTATCTGCTTTGGTCCTTGAGTTTTCATTGCTTTCTCTATTTGCATAAAATAATTTTAAAGGGAAGCATCCTCTACTAAGACTATCTATGCCAGTGAGATTATCTACATCTGCACTGTGAAACAATAAAAAAAGGTTCTGAAATAGTTACACATCATTTCTGCTCCATATACTTTCACATTGTTCAGTGCCACAAAATAGAACTAGAATATTTAGGATCATTAAAACATCATCTTTAGTTGCATGATGAAATAATTTTTGGTGTTTCATAACCAGCTAGCTACTTTTTCGTGTGCTTATAGAATAACTACAAATCAAAAAGAAAAAGAACCCCAAGAAATTATGAGTGTTTTAATGTAAGGACCTAATTCAGGGGTTGGATCATGCAGGAAGACTTCATGAAGTTTAGTCATGAAAAAGCAGATGACTTGAGGAAGACTAAACTGGGCATTGACAACAGAAGGATCTGTCCCATGCACTAAATGAAAAATCTTATGACTTTTATGAATCCTGCAGGTATGATTTTGTCATAACATAATGCAGCTTTTTTTAATTTTCGACAAGCTATGGGTGTACTTTCCATATATCATGCACCTGCAAAAATGCATATATTTTAGAATATCTTTAGAAGGGAAATGAAACAATACTTATCTTCTTTTTTTGCTGATTGAAGTTGTCAATAATGACACCAATGAACAAATTCAGGGTGAAAAAAGACCCGAAAATTATAAAGATTACAAAATACAAGTACATGTACAAGTTGTCTTCATACTTGGGTTGCAGTAACACCTAAGGAAAATAAAAAAGTCTTATCATTCTTAAGACTTGATGTGAAATTTTCAACCAAACAAGTGACAACCTTGCACAAGGTATCCCCAATATTTTGTATTTGGACAATATTCCTATCCCTTATGTCAATATATTTTGTCTATTCCACCTCTTGCTGATAACATCTGTCAGTTTGCATTCAGCTGTCCACATTTTGTTACCACAGAATCTCATACTAATTAAGTTAGTGTTTTTTCTTCTATTGTATGGATAGTAATTGCTTATGTAAGATAAATACACACTTTTAGATAGACAGACTTCAGGAAAAGAAAAGGATAATTTAAAATATTTGCAGTACTTACATCTCTTGAATCAATAGCTGCATACATAATATCCATCCAGCCTTTAAATGTAGCCTGTAAACAGTACACACCTGTTTAAGCATTCTAAAAAAAAATAATTTCATAATTTCCAGCAACTCAGTACAGCACCAGGAATAATTGGTAGCATTAGATTTCTAAAGAAGTTTGCCTCTTGGCTTTCTATTCAGCTGCTCATCAGATATACTGCTGTGTATCCCATTACTTTGTCTTGATATGAACATTTTAAGCAGTAAAGTATGATTAAGCAGTAAGTATAATTAAATTATTTCTAATTACCAAAAATTGTACAAGACACTTTAGTTCATCAAATCATGTCACCTGCAAAAACTTTGTACAACTGGGTGTATAGCCTTGGGTAACAAAGTTGCCACAAATTAAGACTCCCTTTTCCAAATCCGAAAGGTGACAACAGAAGGAAATCAAAAATTTGATCAGCTCAAAAAAGGTATTTTCCTATCAATCAGAATCTACTTTGAAAGATTTAACCTAGTTTAATAATTCTATATTCACTTTAAATATATTGTTTTGTGGTTTACAGAGCCTAGATCCCTCAGATACACTCTGAGATAAAGTAGTAGGAAGTTTCTTTTTTAGGTAGTGATCACTGTTCCTTCAATCTTCCCATGCAACTGTTGTTTTCCAGAACTGCTCACTCTCCTTATTTTCCTCCGAGCTCTATTACACGAGTTCATCCCTTGCAATGGCAACCGAAACAGGACTCAGTATTGCATCTAACAAGGTCTAAACAGGGCAAGATGACCACCTCATGTCTTACAGTGCTACTTTTGTTTCTGTCTAGGTACACTATTTGCACACTTTGGAATATCTTGACTTGAAATCAGCACTTCAGTCTGAAACACCATGTGAAAATAATGGGCATACTTTTACTTCAGAAAGATGATGCAAATGAGGGAGTGGCACTTGGGCAAAGTGTGTGCTGCTGCTTCACATTCAGATACATGATGATCTTTGCATATCATCCTCCAAACCAAACAGGATAATTATTGGGTTTTTTGCAAATTTATTAGTGTAGCCTAGACTAAGTAGAGCCAATGAAAAAAGATAGACTAATTTTAGAATGTTGAGCTTCACCATCATCACTAAAGTACTGCACTATAAACAGACAGTACCCTTTCAACTAGTGATAAGAAATAGAGCTGAAGAACTGTATTATTATTGTTGTTGTTGTTGTTGTTGTTAAAAAGGAAACTTGAAATGACTGTGGGGTGGAAAAATAGAAATATAATGTTTTCTTGTGATTTCCACAATGAGTTTCATAAAATTCTAAGATGTTATAATTTTTGAAGAAATTAAGAAAGAGAATCAAGGCATTCCATTCTGTGAAAGCATTATTTCTACTGTAGATGCATAGACCTGCTTATATTTATCTGCAATGTGTTTTCTTTAAGAGAAATAAGGTATTATTTGTGTGTTTTTGTATTCTGAAGGAAAATAACACAGAAAATGACCAAGAGATCAAATGATTAATTTCCATTTTGTATATTACCATATATAATATATTATATATTCTCAGTGACATGAAATCAGAAATAATTAACTGATTTCAAAGATTACAGCAGTATAACTGAAGTCAGCATCTGTTCCAAATGTGGGGTTTTTTCCTTGCAAGCAAATTTCAATGACACATATTCAAATGCAGATTCAAATGTAGTTAGAAAAGACAAAACAGAACAAAAATCCCCCATCTCTTTTACTATTGGTAAAAAACCATAGATTTCTTTTTTCCCTTGATAAATAATTTCTAATGAAGCTGTAAGTCATGCTGGAGTTTTACCACTCAATTTCTTTACCAGAAATAACCACCACGAAGATTCACATTCCCTTTTGGAGATACAATAGCATCTTGCTTTTAAAACACTAACCAGCTGGAACTTTGAAAGTATCCTAAACTTTTAGCCTTAGAATTCAGCTTCTGATTTTTTTACCATACACTTCAAGAGATGTGTTTTCTTTCTGATATTAGTAACAACAGTATAGTATAATACTGTGCTTTGAGACCCATTGGTTTGCCACATTTTATCCTGGTAAGCAGGGTATACCCCCTTACTAGCAGGATAAAAGCAGGCCTCTGGGAGATTTACTTACCAAGGAATCCAAATACTAGGTTCAAGTTAAAAGGCATAAGGCCATAAAATTATCAGGGCAGATGCCACATCTCTTTGTGTACACCAACCTCTTCCTCTTCACTCATTGGTGTGTGACAATTGTGAAAGGAATTTCTCCAGCAGATCTGTCTCTGCTTTGATGATTCTCTTTAGGGACAGAGAGATACTCAAGCAAGATCAGACCAAGGAATGAAAAAAGAAGCTTGAAGATCCCCATAAACCAACATGATCTATGCTGTATTATAGAAGAAAAAATTCTTATAGAAGAAATGTGTATTTATGTGACTGATGACATGAATAATTATATTCCAAATTATTTAAAAATTCTGGAAAACAGTCTGATCAACAAACTTGGTTTTAGCAGTGACATGTATTGTTCAGCTGTATTTTGGGTCAGAAAGAATTATAACATCACTATAATACGAGAGATTTTCCACACAAACCCCTCCCATGAAAGAAAAAAACCAAGAAATGTCAACCAAGAATTAGGTAATGTTCTTTTCTTCGGCACTCATTCAGAAAAGTCATTCACCATCACTGCCAAGTAAACTCAAGGAAGAGCTCATTAGAGAGTTCCTTTTGCTTAAAAAGTTACTGTCACACATTTGTGTTTTTTGAACACAGAATACTTATTTCTGAAATTATCCCTCTGCTTTTGAGTGTTTCTGTGTGAAATATATATCTGTTTCTTTTCCATATCACTCTTAAAAAAAGAAGGGGTTTCTTGTGATGACACATATACTGCCAGAAATGTTAAAAAAAAAAAAAANTGTTCATGGGACTCATTTATTTCTTTCCCAGAATAATAACATCCTCAATGCCTTAGTTTGAGGTTCCTTTGGCTTGTTTTCATTTTACTTTTTGTCATGGAAATAGTACTAACTTCCATTAGCACTCACTGCAATTAGTGATCCAGATAGTAAAGGCTTCCTTTGTGGTTCTTGTAACCCAGAAAAACTGAAGGGATTTACAACATTCTTTGGCTGACAAAGGGCATGAGCTGGAGGGCAGAATAGAGAATGGAAATAATGGGGAATAAGAGGAAGCTTTCTGTATTTATTTTTTAGCCTCCTGGCCTTGTATCAGTAATTCATGCATTAATACTCTTCACAGAGATTGTTATTAGAAAAATGACATTGGCCTCCCCGGGGTTATTTTCTCAGGTCTAGCACAAGTAAAAATCTGTGCCTGAGGCTGTTAAGGTGGAGAACCAAGTGACTTCAGTAGAAAGGCCATTAATGTTCACTTTAGGCAAACAGCATATCCACTTGCAACCATGGTTTTATATTCTGATTTTTCGGGCTCAGTATATAATTTTAGGCCAAATGCTAAACTTTTAATAGCTTAATCTTTGTTTCTGACACAGTAATGTATACATCTAATTGGGTCATACCTTAGCATCTAGTTTTCCTTCTGTTGCTGTAAGCTGTTTACAAAGGGGAAGAAAATCTAAGGCTATGGCATACCTATTCAAATCTCATGTTTGTTTTGGCTTGATGGCTTTGGAGTCTTGTTCTAGAGTTTGATCCAAAGTACTTCATGTATCAAACAGAAAATCACCTTATCAGTATCTTTTTTGACTGAAAGCAATGTAAGAATCTCAAACAGTTATGAATTGTGGCCTTGTTTTCTTGAAGGTGAAAAGACATAAACTCTCCACATTTAAATGCATTAATTGAAAATCAAGCTGATATTATTCTTTCTTGGTCCTAGGGCTCTTATCATTCCATAACTGCAAAATCACTACTACTGGCTTACTTACCAAATATTGAAAGATGCAGGGCCAATTTTCTGTTTTGTTCAATGACAGAAATGCCCCTGTTTTTCCTGCTATATCAAACAAAAAAACCACCTTGATGTTTTCACAAGCATTTTAGCAACACAGAAAAATCAAGTGCTGTTGTCATGGATGTTCTACTCACACAAAAATTCCTCCATCATTAAGCAAGGGTCTCATGTTCTTGCAAGATCTCTACAATGTAGATACTTGTCCTCCATGAGAAGTAGGTCCCTCTGTGATAGGTCTAGATTAATTTTTCCTTTGGAAATGTGGGAACAATTGGCAAATTCCTCCTAATTTGCCTCCCCAAAAAATAAATGATTTAAGAATCTAAGTTTTCAGGTAAGAAATATTTGTTTCTTTTCAATGAATAAAAGATGAAATAATCTATGCATAGCCAGGACACTGAAATAGATATGACTGCAAGTATCTGAGGGGTGGTGATTGTGGCCACGAAGCCAGGAAGGAAATGAACCTGGAAAAATTACCTGTGTCCCAAAGTAGAATAGGTTAGTACTAGAAACAGAGTTGCAAACTACTTGGAAAGAATTTTGTGGATCTCTTGTTTCTCCTGAACCCCTGTAATGAAGCATTCTGCCTTCCTCAGTGAGTGGACTTCATAAATAAGGCAAAAAAATAAGTACTTAAAGTCTTTAGTTATCAAAATCAAATTGTCTTCAGTATTTTATTTCTTTAATAATTTGATTTCTTTATTTATTCTTTAATTTCTTTATTGGTCACTCTCTACTCTTTCCTGATGTGACAGTAAAGTAAATAATCATAATGAAATTGAAATGTAGAGACAGTCACACAGGTAAGATGCTGTATCAGCTGGGAGAGGCAGTTCCCATTGCTCAGAACTATTATTTTAGACCTTGTGCAGGACAATGTCCATACCACTGCATCGTGTTAATGATTTGGTTTACTGAGATTTTGTGTAAACAACATAAAATTTGGAAACTTATTTAAAAGCAATAAAAATGAAACCTAAGATACTGAGATTTAGATAGTAACCTCAAAAAACCCCCAAACCATAGAGGTTGCTGAAGGCACACAACATAGGTTAAAGTCCAGCATTTTCTTGATTAAAGCTGGGTCAGATTGTTAGCTACTTCATAATAAAAAGATAGACAGTGTTGTGAGGACACAATTTTTGATAGTGAAGGCATAATCCTATAGCATCTTTCTGCATATATTTTCTTTCTTCTTCCCTCAGTTTTTGCTAAATAAACTCCATGAGGTCCTTATGCACAGAAATATCAGGAAAATAATTCATAGATTATAGTATCAATTGCTATTTTTCTTTTCTTATTTCTCTTCTGAATGAGAAATTGCTTTTTAGATCAGATCTGTGCTGATGGCAGCCACAAACCTGAGATAAGATTTATTACCTGGAATTCTTTGTGACTTGATCACATCAATGGAGATTTTATTTGTTTCAGCAACTGGAAAACTAAAATATTTAGATACCTGCATACCATTCCTAGGTACTTCTAGAAACGTTAAAAGTTAAAAGAGGCTGACTAAGAGAGCCATAAATAGGAAGATGTGTCACAAGGTATCCTAAAGATTCTTTATTTGTCATAGTAGACTCTACTTGCTGCTTCTGATGAAAAGAGTAATCAATTACCAGTGTAGCAATACTACTAAGTCACAGATAAAAATTATCAGGTAAATGTTTTGTCTCTTTGTTGCTAGAATTGCTTTTCACTACTGCATATAAAGAAGAAAAGGTATATAAAGAGTGATCACTTACTACTTGAAGTAAAGAAAGATACCCAAATCCTACATTATCAAAGTTTACTTTCACGTTTTTCCATCGGGCACTTTGATTGTTTTTTATGAGTTCCTCGCACTGACTAAAATTGTTGATTTGTTCCACTTCAAACCTTTCATCAGTTGTGGTGTTAACACAGTAGTAGAACTTCCCAGCAAACAGATTTACTCCCATGATGCTGAAAATTAGCCAGAATATAAGACAAACGAGAAGCACGTTCATGATGGATGGAATTGCTCCTAAAAGGGCATTCACAACCACCTAGTACACAAATACAGGGGGAAAGAGAAAAGAGTATAAGCATACTTACAGCAATACATTTTTGTATACTGTTTCACCATTCCTTAGCAAATGCTTACTCAGAAACTAATACTATAAATTTTAGAGCAGTACATTAATAACTATAGCATTGCACCATTTCTTTAAAATATTAACATTAGTACATGTAATGTAAAAAAAACCAAAAAACAAACCTGAGATAATGAAAATAATTAAAAGAAAAAACAAAAGAAACCTGACAGTAGTAAGGTGATGCCTGACACTGGCTTGTTCTAGATAAAAAAGAAAAATGTGCTAAATGAAAAATGTAGACATAATAAAATTCTAAAAATGCATGAAAATAAAGCTTAAAAAATGTTTAAAGCAAAATGGCAACCTGTAGATTTGATCAACATAGTCTTGAAATTTAAGCTGAAAACACAAATGCCATGAATCTAGAAACTAAGCTCTACATAAAAGAATTATGCGCGAATTAAATACATAACTTTATTGCCTTATTGTTTCATGCAAGATTATAACAAAGATTAATTTCTTTGTATACGAAAGCAAGACAGGTTTGCAATATGTGTCTACTTGAATCAACATAATTTATTTCAAGCTCCAGTCTTGTTGTTTTATGTATTAAATTAGCAATACCCTTTATTTATCTGAAAAAAGGATATATTTAGGACTTTTGATTTTGCATTTTTAATTATTTTGGGGGGCTTGCCTTCTCAGACATTTGCAGGCAAGATGTCAATAAATCTTATGTAGACAAAAGGTGTATTGTTCTGATATATACAGTAATTAAATCACATGTGTCTGTCAGACCTATCAAAACTTTTGTGATGAGCAGTAGTTTTTCCTCAAGTATCCAATTCCATGTTCTCATTTACAAGTGTATTTTATTTTAAATTTTACTTTTTTTCTTCTATAAACTTTTGGAACTAGTAGGAAGGCAAAATAAAATACAGAGTAGGGCTCTGACTTTCAGTAATCTAAGTCCTGCGGCGAGGCAGAAAAGGATTGGCATGGATATTGGAGTATATTAAGTTGTCTTAGTCCATCTCTGTTCCCTGCAATACAGATGCATTTTCCCCACTACCAACATAGTTGTGAGCAAGCTTAGAACTGCTCAATCTTACTACTTGTATTTCACAGCCTCTGGAAGGCCTTTGGAAGAGGAGTATTGTGGTTGTGCTATTCCTCACTCAGCACCCTCCTCCCCTTCTCCTCCTCCCAAATGTTATGGCCAGGAATTAGGACCTGTTTAGAGATCTTAGGTAGAAATGTTATTTTCAGGGCATATTTTCTTTTCTTTTAGAAGGGTCTCCTCTATTTCCATACAGTAGAAATGGGACCTTTCTGTTGCAGAATAGTCTTTATCTTTTATAAAACCACGATTTTTTTTTAAATTTAGCACTTCTCCCTTTTTTTTTCAATATAGCTTGTATTTTTGGTGATTAAAATATCTCAGTGATAAATATGTTGCTACTTAGCTTCATGGAACTGAAAAACAACATAAAAATTAGAAATGGAATTGGAAATTCTGAAATTTGTTCCAAGTCTGACCTGATCTATGACACTGCGTTATGCTACTGCTGCTTTGAAATTCTAGGCCAGCTAGAGTTTGTCTTATCTTATCTTATCTTTCTTTTCTCCTCACTCATAAAAATGTTCCAGATGTGTTACTCTGATTGAATTCCTCTGTTTAGTCTTGATGAAAAACCTGAAAATAAAGATGTCAGGAAAGAAAGATGGGGATTTAGTTCTGCAACTCAAAGGAATTAAGGTTACCTCTGCTCACACAAAGAATGGTTTTGTATGAATTGAGTGGCTGTAGCGGTTACCTTTATAAAAACCCTAACATCCATCGAACCACAGCCCAGATCCAGAACAGGCAGCAGAATACTAACAGCAACAATAACTGTTACAACAATTAGGAATTGATAATAGTTGTAGAAAAAAGATTTCTACAAAATGCATCAGTGCGTCTTGCGTCTTTAGATGAACAGGTAATGCAGTCTCACCACTGAGACTAGGAAAAGATCAGCCACATCTTCTTGGATAAAAGGAGAACAGCTTCCAGCAACTGTTCCAACAATGCTTCCAACAACTTATTTCATAGAGGTCACTGAAAACCCATCAAATGGTAATAATGTTTGGTCACTACTGACCTGGCCTGGATGCGAACTGGTGACCTAGAGATGAAAGGCTCTGTATCCTATTACCAACCCCTTGAGCTATCCAGTCCCCCTGGAAGGTTTTTTAAGAAAAGAAGAAAAGAAAATTAAAACTTTTAGAAATTGTTTTCTGTTTGCATTTTTTTTTCTGTTTGATTTTTTTTCCCCCAACAGTGTTGAGCCTTACCCTATCATATTTATAATGTAAAACTGCATTTTACACGTTGGTCAGATGCTCAGCTGATTGTAAAGTCCTCCTTAGAAGAGGTCTTTAATTTCTTCAACACATACACTTGGAGGCAATTGCCTCAACTGCATTTTTCTGGTTTAGTTTTTCTGGTGTGTTTTTTTTTTTTTTTCTTTTTTTCAAATTTGCTTTGGGAATTAGCTGAGGTATCTCAGGAGAACCAGGACATTAACTTAATATATATCCAATACTGCACCCATACATAACAGGCAACACCTACACACATAAGTTACAGCAAAAGGATGGAAGAAAGGGAGAACCATTTGAAAACTGAACTGGTTGCAGAAAAGAGGTCAATTAGCATTTCTTAATGAGTTAATTTAGCAAATAAAAATTATCCTTCTCATCTTGTTGGAAAGAGTCTGTAGAAGGTTAAAAGTATGTTGGCAACTACAGCTCTTATTTTTGCTTCCTCTTTAAATCTAGATCAGATATACATAATTCAAAATGCATTTTTCATTCTAAAAGGGGCTGTTTTCATGGGCCTATTTTCTGTTACTTCTTGATAAAGAATATAGTGCCAGTAAATTGGAAAAAGATTTTTGCATGGTTGGTTGTTTGGTTTCATAAATTACCTATGCATTTCCTCAAGGCTGGGATGTTGCTGGTCAGGCTGACTCCAGTGAGCAAAGCTGCAAAAGCCCAAGTTGATTCTGCTTGTTCACCTTCCTATAGCTTCAGGTAGGTGGAACAGCAATAAGAACAAGTGAGAAGCAACACCTGATGTCTAAAAAGACAAAGGAGCTCTAGACTATTTTACATTTCAGTCAACATTCATCCAGGGGAAAGAAAATCATTGTGGGAAACCATGTCTCCTCTAGCAGAAAACAATATTTCACATATATATACATAATTTTTCATGTTTAAATTTCTGTAACATTTATCTTCCAATATCAGATCCATGTATAAGATAAAATAATGAATGCAATACTAATTGTATGTCCTATCTTCTGGCCAATATGACTTTACGTCAAGACAAATTAGTAATCCAGGTGTTTTTCATGGTTGCTGATTGTATTTTCTTTTGAAAAACTCTACAAAGAAAACAGAAAAAAATGGACCAAAAAATCAGTTTTACTGTCAGAACTGTTCATATGTGTAGAATGAGGATTGTACAAAACACCAGCATATCCCTTCTGTATGAACAGAATATAAGGAAGCTTTACTAGATTAAGCCCTGCTTTGGGAGACATAGCTGAACAGGTAGTGAGATATAAATGTATTTTAGTTGCCAGGGGAAAATATTTTCCATAGAGCCTGGCACCTCAGCTGCCACAAACTTTCCAGGAATTCCTTCATTGCAGCTGAGTAATGGATATATCAGGGCCTCCTGAAATCTGTAAACAAACAAATAAAAATCTTTAGTAGTGCTTATCAACTTTTCCCATAACTTTTGCAGGTTCTGTGAAGAAATTCCAAACTCTCTTCCTGGTGCAATTGAGGAGGAAGTTACCATCTTTGGGATGGAAAGGGGGAGTATAGGACCCTATGTGGAACATCCTTTCTACTCAAAATTTAAAAGCAATTTATTTACCTCCACTTGGAAGGTATCAACTTTATACTTTTATGCTTAAATAGGAAAACTTCCCAAAGAGCTGCCAGAGAGAACATTTGCATTGAAAGATGGAGAAGGGAGCAAGTAGACATTGGTTTAGATTCTTGGTGCAGCACTTAGGAAAGAGTGCTGGAATGGCAGGAGGTAGGCCATGAATGGACACAGATGGAGGCACAGGTGACAGTGGGATCTGCATTTACCATGTGTTCATAGAGAAGGACCTGAGGACAACACACAAGGAGGTCTAGAAGACTCTGGAGCAATGCTGACTTGACCAAGTGAGTATCAAGTAACAGACAAGTATATTCTCTGTTAAACTGTGCAAGAGTTGAGGCAAGGCAAGAAAGGACATAGTAACTGTATGAAAACATACAGTAACTATCCCAGGGAGGGGATCAAAAGAGCATCTGAGGCATATCAGATGAAAGAAAGCCCACCCCTTAATCAAAAAGATTAACTATCTGATGCTGTAATAATGGCTTTCTGTTCTCCATGGTACTCTTAAATTGATGATGGAAACTGCCTTGCTCTGAAGTTAAAGGAGCCTCTTCTACAAGTCATAACACAGCAGAAAGTCAGTGGGATTTGAGGAATGTTTATGGGGCTTAATTTAGGAGCAGCTAAGTCAGCTGAAAATGTTTGTCACAAAAGCAGTGGAGGTAGTGGACCTGAGGGCCAGCAAATAGAATAAAAACATGGCCCAGTGCCGAGGATTCAGAGTGACCCTCAGCAGAGGCTCTGGGATCTCAGCCACAGTTGCTTAGTGTGAGCTTTGGATGTGCCCATGAAGGAAGGTAACTGGTGATACAGTACAGGAAAAATATTCCCACATAAGATACCCTGTCTCCTCTGAGTGCATGAGTGGAGTTGGATTGAAGATGGCTGTTGGCAGGGAAAGGTTAAAACTGGAAGATTTGTTGAGGAGGGAATACTTTCTCTCAAAGTGAACTTGCATCTGGGAATGCTAGTGTGGGAAGACTCCATTTATTATGCCTAGTGTTGTTTATCCTCTGCCTGTTTTGAGAAGTAGAATTCCTGCATAGGCATAGTACACTCTCACAGACATGCTTGAGCCTCCTGCTGGGGGAGAGAGAGAGAGAGAGATCATAAAAGCACAGCCTTATGATAAACTGTGCATGCATGAAGTCCTTTCATGTACTGGGGCAGGCTGCCAGCCTTGCTGTCCCCACAAGGATGAAGTAACCCTGAGGGAGCCGATGTCCCCTGTGTCTCTGCCTCCCAGCATTGTTGGCAAGGTAATGAAATAAATTTACTGTTTGCCTTTGAGCTGTGCTTTGCTGGTTACCTGTTGATTCACACAATGGCTATCTAAGCATTAAAGTTCTTTATGTTGAAAGGATAAAATATCAGCACAGTGCCACAGCATTACTGTAGATGGGAATTTTACTCACAGGTAATACTGAAATCTATCCCATTTTATCACTATTCATATCAGGTAATAAACATATGTGATATTGCAGTCTAGCAGATGAGGACGAAACAGGAAAGGAAGACAGAGAAGGAATTGAGAGAGACAGAGATTGTGATAATTCTTTTACCTTAAAACTACAAATTTTGTCATTGAATACCTTGGAATGGTACCCTGGGAAGAAGCATACTGCATGTGCTTGGTGATCAGCTATGAACTGGCTGTAGAGGCAGCAGTGAATGCAAATTAGGTGTATCTGTGAGAGAAAGGACAACCTACTTGACATGATCCAAATAATGCTTAGGGAGGAGCTACAAGAAATTTTGGATTTCAAAAATGTAGAATAATCTAAGTAATTAAAACTTTCTCATTTTCAATTAATTACTCCTATTTTATCTTAATGGATTTCTTGCAAGAAACAAATTTTCATAAGTTTGTCCCACAAATGGAAATCAGAGTGGTACACCATGCACCATGTTGATGTGGATGTATGATCTATAATCCACTAACCCCATTCTATTGTTCCAGTGTTTACCTGACTTAAAAAAAAAAAAAAAGAAAAAAGAAAAAATCTCAACCCAAACAAAACCTCCACTAAAATGAAAATCAAACACCCCCATCCCCCAAATGAAAAAAATGAAACCATAAACCTCTCTAAATTCCCTTCTATCAAATAAGAATTTCCCTTAACCCAACTTAAAACTGTTGTCTTGTCACCATTTTGCACATCTGAGAAGAGTCTGGCTTTGTCTCTTACCTATCTTCCAAATTACAGGTAATTAATTGATTTTGCCATTAATAGGTGTATAGTATGAAAACTAGTTTCCACTTTTGCTACACAATTTGCCTTAATTCTATGTGTGTACATATATATACATATATTATTTTTAATTACATGATCTAGGGTTATGTAAGGTCAGAATTAAATAACATTTAGAAAAATGTTTAGAGAATTTATAAGAAATTTGAAAAAATAAAAAAGCCCCTTATTTTAGCAAACTAATGCTTATCTTTAAGTCATGATCAGTAAAAAATTAGCAAACCAGAAGTTAGTAGAAGAAAATTACAATGGTGGGACTATACTATTATTTAAATAAATTTTTAAAAAACCAAAAAAGGTTGTTTCCTGAAAGAAATAATTAATGCATTTTGTCAGTGTTAGGCATGAGAAGCACCTCATGTGAGCCAATTGAAAAAAAAATATTTATGACAATGTGTTCAATTTTTTGGAGTAAAAGGAAGACTGTACTGGGAATATACAATGAGGATTATTAGAAAAGCACAATTTAAAGCAGTGATTGTAAGAAAAGTTGGACTTAGTGTATGCAAAGGCAGACAGGTGGAAAGAACCAAAGAGACCTGTCAAGGAGTTAAAAGTAAATCTTCATTTGAACAGTAATGAACAAATAAAGCTGAAGTAAGAGATAAAAGGTCTCAGAGGATAAGAAAATCACTACGTGAACATGAAAATACCTGTATTTTCTAATTTTCTGTAACTGTTGCTGTACAAGTGCACCTGACTGGAGAATGCTTCTGGTTGTGAATTTTGTCTTCAAAGAAAGCAAAATACTTTCTCAAACAATGCACAAATTATTTTTATAATGCTTGGTGTTAGAGAAATTTCATACTATTTTGTGGTGAGTTTATAACTCAGAATGCCACAGCTGTAAGCAGAGAGGTTAAACTAAGTGATTCTGTGGTTCTGTTCTAGCTTTAACAAGAAAATTTAACTTGTCTGAAGTACCAACACAAGCATTTGTTATTCACGTAACAGTCTATTAAAAGCAAGTTACACTGTTGGATTTAACAGATGAGGTTCTGGAGCAGCCTGACTCTGTTTCTCACCAGAAATCAAGTATGCAAAAAGTACTTTTAAAGACAATATAGAAGAAAAGACATAATTTTATATAATGTATTCTAGAATAAAATAATTAGCTACCAAGCAATATATCACAGGGTTCCATTTGTTTGAGAAGACCTGGGAAATATTGTAGAGACATGAGCATGAAAACAGAGCAGTTACTTGATGTGGGAATAATATCTTTGTATTTCACTGGATGCAGTAAAAAAACCCCAGCTTCTTGCCTTCCTTGTTGCATTAATGAAATGTTATCGACTTTTACATGCCCTGTAACATTTTCAATTAAAATGCAAACTATATTATATAGTCCATTTAAATTTCTTTAAATTTTGATCCTAACAGTAAAGGTTTTCTGTAAGGTACAACAAATACAAAACCGGGAAAAAATTGTATCAGTTTCAATTATATAAGGTAACTCCAGAAGTTTTGTTCTTATTGTAGAATTGCAGTCTAAAAAATACTGAGATGTTTCCTGTATGATTTACAAACATCTATATAGAGAGACTTCAAAGTTTATAGATTTTTGAATTGCCTTTCAGGAGACATAAACATCTCACAGGCTTTCCTTAAAACACAAAGGTAATGAATAAGATCACAGTCCTCAAAAAATCCTTCCGAGTGCATGATGTTTAGATCAATAAAATATATTCTTCTATTTTTAAGAGAAATTTTCAGAAAATAATCACAGTTTTTTGAGAGTGGATACATAATTCTTAACTGTGAGATGAGATGCTAAATTTACATTGAACATGGTTGATGCTGATACACCATTTACACTGAAGTTATAAAAACCCCTGCACTAGGGATACCCTCCTGCAGTTTGTGCTTGCAAGGGTTGGAGTTCTAAGAAGTGGATTTTTTTAATGATTCTTGTGAATGCAAAATTTTATATCCTTGACATGTCTTCTGCAGGACATTTTTAAACCCCAAGAAAGATAATACTTTTACTGGCATTTTATTAAAAAAAAATTGTGGAAACTAGTTTTCAACATAGGCCAAAGAAAATTGAATTCAGATTCCAAGAAGGGATTTTTTATGTTGTAATTATTCCAATACACTTGGAGTGATTTACTCAATGTAACACATAGGGTGTTTTAAATTACACAAAAAATTTAAACTGCAGTTATACAAATATCCGCAGTTGTGACTATTTAGGTCACAGTATTTTGGAGCGTGTTTAATGTATTAAGAGTAATATTCAAAACTTTCTTCAGGTTATTTTGGATGCATTAATTATAAACTGAGTAACAGGGTACAGCATAGACCTCTCCAAAACAATATAAAAGCCAGATTCAATTTTTTAAAGAGAGCCAATTTTTATCTCAGTTTTAAAAGCAACTAAAAATCTTAAAATAGCTGAGGTACCTTTCTCCTGCAAAAATAATTGCAGAAACTCTAAATAAAAATACTCATTTGCTCTCTTTCATATTTTTTTTCTTTAACATAAAAATTTCAAAGAATTATTTACAAAGGTTCAAAGCAATTGAGAACCAGTGGAGGATGAATATATAGAATCTACTTTTACTGGTACTGGGATTTGCAGATGTGCTTGTCTCTCCTCCTAACCTTTAATATACCATGTAGTGATTAGTCTGACTGTACTCATTAAGGGTAGAAAAAGGGGAAACACTGTACCCACAACACAGATAAGGGGAGGAACCAGTGGTCCACCCTGTCCAAGCTGAAACATATCCTAGATGAAATAGAAATATTAGTTGTGAATCTGTAATGACAGACACTTGAGTTTTATAACTCGATTATATGAGAAATGTTTCTTTCTTACTAATGAAATTTTGAGTACTCTTGAGAATGCCTCATTGCCACTCTCCTGGTAAGGGAATCTAAGGAATAGCCTTTGAATTTTATAGGAGATTTAAGACATCAAATACTCTAATTTAGTTTTAAAAGTTATGAAATTGGACTGGAAATTTGAAATACAGTAAATGTTTAAAGCCATCAGCCAGAAATATGCATAAGGCATGCAAAACTGAAAGTGCAAGTGGATTTCAGATTGTTTGCTGCCTTCTACTATTTCTCTAATAGATCAAGCACGGCATGACATGCTTTATTTTGTGAAGTTAGACACAAATGCATGCTTTATTGTCACTTAATTCTCTAACTCAGCAAAGCAAATGTACTCAGTAGTCTACATTTTCAAGTAGCATACCAATTCAGAACTAGCGCAAAAGCATTATACTGCCAGTACTAAAAAGCTAAACAAAAAGCAATGGGTATATTCAAATCTCAGTTTGCAGCTACTTCTGCTTAGTACATACATTACTTGAGATGAGAATATAAACCCTAAGACAGAAATTTAAATTAAATTAAAGCAATCCTTTACTTTGCCTTCCAGCATCTGGGTGGAGTTGGTTTTGAGATTCAGTATAGAAAGTATTAAAATTTCTCAGAATTCACTGTACTAGCACATATTCTAAATGCCTTCAATATGGCAAACTTCTGTGCTTAAGGCAAGCACAGGCTATGGATCACTTGAACCCCTATTTTGGTGCAAGTGATTCGGATGTCTTATACTCACTTTGGAGATAGAACTCTGAAACAGCATAATTATAAAATTAACTTGTAACTAAAGAGTATAGCTGACGGCTTCTAAGAATGTAACTTAAAATTGAAAGTGTTTTCATATTTAGGCATAACAGAATAGTCATTAGAATGTACTGAGTGTGTAAAATGCTGCATTTTTCCAATTCACCAGAATGAAAAACTTATTTAAGAAAAACATTGAATTAAAGTAGTTGAGTACTTGGCAAATTGTTTTACAAAATTATGCAGGGCTTTTTATATCCACAGCCTCTTGTGGAATACTTAAGATATTTTACATTTTTGGTGCAAAATTTGCACAATTTTGAACATGAGTAAAAATTAAAATTTGAATATATGCTGAATAAAAACTCTGTTTTATCACAGCCCAGTGTAGGTTTGGGCAATACAAGAAAGCCAAGAGGGGTGCTTTATTTTTACTTTCTGCAGACAGAAAAAAAGAATCTCTTTTTACGAAGTCTTACAAAATGAACTCGGTTTCTGAGAAGGCTTCAATTTGACTATAGTCTTATGAGCTGGTCAATTATTTATTATTTGAATCTTTTTACTGTTTGTGAGTCATTCATAAAATAATGCCAACAACTGTCAGTGAACTGTTTTGAATATTTTCCAAGTGCTTTGGAAAAAAACGTACTATTTCAGAAATGGGATTAGTAACTATATGGCCTCTATATACTTGGCCAGTCAAATCTGCTAAGTGACTGGAATCAGGTACTTCATTGACTGTCATTAATATTGGAGGATAGAGCTGAAGCCTATTTGCTTTTCCAAGCTTGTCTGTGATTCCTAAGCAGTAAATTGCTCATGAATTATTCATGTGGTGTAGCTGAAATTCTATCATATGATTGGGCTTCTGGCAGAGTTTCATCAGAGTTACTCAGCAAGCAATGGGGGGAAGCAGTAAATAGATTTCAAATAACAGGTACCTTAATAACAGCTTCTTTATGCATGAATATCCTAAATCTTGTAAGTGGAAAATTTACTAAGGCAATCATGTAAAGATACAGAAAAATTGAATAAAACATTTGGCAATCAATTTTGACATATTTCTAAAAGTGACCTATTCTTCCTATATCATTTTAAGAGCTGCATTCTTTTTCCTCCCAGCATATTATCTGTACTGGTCTTCCAGTCCTCCTGCAGCTGACCAGAACATCATTAAAAACGTAAAGCTGACAGCAGTTTCCCAACATTTCTCTGCATAAAACAACATACATTTATCTGAATGTTCATGAATTATCTGAATGTTCATGAAGAATACAAAGAAAGACAAAGAGAAAATGGCTAAATCAAATAGTTGCATATTTTGTAGTGCTTGACCAGCTCTTACCCTGCTGAATATCACTTCATGAGTTTCATATAAGGAGAAAACTGTTAAAAGTCAATTTGCTGCATGAAGCTGAAATGTATTAATTTAGTAATCACTGGTTAGCAATGTATTTTCTGTTGGATTCTGAAGTGAAGATAGGTAGTCTGCTGAATACAATTTCAGGAAAAGAATTCAAAGCCTCAGTTTGACTTCATTAATCTTAGATTTTTTTTTCTAAAGATTTGGCATTGTTTCCTCTTATGTTTCCATGACACAGGAAAAGGCATTCTCTTAAAGCATATTTCATTGACATGCATATAGAGTTAGTTTGTATTCAGTGGCTTTAAGGAACAGAAGGTATAAACAAATGAAAAAAAAAAAGTCAAAATGCCTTCTTGAGTGAGATGAATAGTAAGCAGGGCCTCTAAATTATTCAGAGTAGCAAGAAATAACCTTATATACACTGTATTGAATTTTGAATAGAGATTAGTTGAAATAAAAAAGCATTTACCTTACAAATAGAATAACTTCATAGAGGAATCAAATAACTTGATGTGCTTTTTAAGTCAGCCAAACTCAGAAATAGATTTAAACCACTAGTGGATATAAGTATATCTGTAGTATCATCTGATGCAATTCAATGGAGTTAGATTAAAGGGGGTTTATAAAATATAATGAAAAATGAAGAAGTTCAATTTCTAGGAGAAAATATCTTCATTAACTAATGTTAAATTAGATGCCTGTATAAATATTGTGATATGTTTATCAGTAAAGAAATTAAAACAATTTTGTTACATTTTATTTAGTATTAAGACTATTAAGAGAGTTCATAGTTGGCAATTTCAAAGACTCAGATGAAAAACTCCTGAGATTGGCTAGAAAGTAAAGTAACCTTAATGAAAGTAAGTTCTATGTGACACTGCACATGGATTTAGGTGAATGGATGAAGCTTTTTGCTTATCTGTTAGTAAAAGATATGCGATAAAAAGATAGTGCAGCCTTTCTGCATGGACTTGTCATTCCTTGTTGTGCATGCATGTATTCTTTCTATGCATGCATAGTTTCAGACACTTTCACGTTGTCTTACCCTCATGCCTTCAAATCGTGACAAAGCTCTTAGAGGTCTCAAGGCTCTTAGTGTCCTAAGAGACTTAATGGCACCAAGTTCAGAGTAACCCAATGCATTTGCTGTTAAGCTAACCAAAGAGACCTATATGAAAACAGGAAAGTAAAAATTATTATATTGTACATTCTCCTTTACATACCATAGATGTGAGATATACACTTCGTTAGGAAGATTCTAATTTTGGATCACTTTCTTCAGGAATAGGGAGTCTTTCAAGTCAAAAAAAAAAAAGGAAAAAGAAAGAAGCAATATGAAAGAAGAATATGTAAACCCACAAAAAAATATCATAAGATAACTAATATCTGAAAACGTTAGTACTTCTGAATTTGCTTCCATTGCTGCTGATCTAAGGACATTTAAAACTTAAAAAAACTGAATTAAATTAATCCCTCTTTTTTACCAAAGTAGGTATTGGTCTTATTTTTTGTTTATTTTACAATACTGTTGGGATCAATAATTGTGGTTGGTAATGTAATTTTATTGCTCACAACTGAAAGGGAAGTGATTGAAGTTTGTGTTGAACTACACATGGGTCACAGAACAACAATGCTTCTCTGAAAATTGGTAAAAAGGATTAATTTTGGTATAGGTAGTTATACTGCCTAATCCTTTTGCCTGATGGCTGAAAATATGCACTTTACAAGCTGGCATTAACCTGGACTATGCTGTTTCTAAGACCTTAGAATAGTTCCATAGGTGGAAGAATTTGACAGGCCTTTAAATATTCCACATCCCTACATTACGTCAGGGTGAAATACCACAATTTTTTATGGCTCCTGTCCAAAATATTACCTTCTGTTTGTTTCCCATTTCCCCAAAATATTCCCTCATTATGCTCTTATACCTTAACTATTTATTGGGCCAAAAATAACATATTGTTCTCATGTACTTTTTCATTATAAAGAACAATGTATCAGGTAAAAAGAACTCTAGGACTATGCTCATATTTAAAAAGAAGCATTATCTATATGTGAAATTTTCAGCTTTTAAAAGTTAATAGCTTTTCCGAACTTTTCAGCAGCTCTAGCAACCACAAAACTTGGTTCTTTTGAAATCTAAATTTCTTTTTCCAGCACATTTATTGTACCACTGAAAACCTTCGAGCTGCCATAATCTAAAGGAAGATTAAAGAAAATACCCATGTATGTAAATCCAGCATTTATCATAAACTAATTTAGACACTTGAATATGTACTATACCTTCAAATAATGATGTGTTCACTTTTTTGAATTCACAAGATGGCTGTTTGGGATATTATGATTTAAACAAGGTCAAATATTAGAGAAAATTAGTTTAGAAAATGAACAGCTGCTTTTGCTTGTATGCTTGTTCAAGCTTTTTTGTTGTAGGTTTCACTTAGGTACTCATTTTGAGAATTTCAATACTGAAGAGCAAATTCTTTTCTGAGAGAGGGTATACTTCCTTTGCATGAAACATGGTTATTTGTAGCTGTATAAGTGAAATTTAATTCTTAATATATTTCAACTACAATGTACACAAATCAAAAATGCTTTTAATACTCACTAAAAAAAAAACCCCAACAAAACAAAAAAATCTCTGGAGAAAATTAATTGCTCTGATGCTCTGATTAGCCCTTGTATGATGGGAACACATTGAGAAACTGTTGGATTTTTGGCAATACTTTGAGACGATAAATGATTATAAAATTCTCTTTTTGTCTATTTAATGTATATTCCTAAGTCATTGAAACCAAGACAAAAAGAATCTTAACTTTAAAACTGAGCTTGTTTAATACTTGGGTTTTGTATATGTTTTATCAGAAATTACTGTATTGAAAATATAGTGACTAGATCTGGCTTTGTAACCCTGTAAAACGTAGTGTTTGAGGTTCACCCACAGAAATTCATGAACTGCAGAAACAGTGTGCATTCCTGCACACTGGGGTTTTTTTTCCTCTGGGGGTATACTTAATATATTCTTAAATGCTCCATAATTGTATCAATGCATCAAGAAATGTTCTCTCCCATTTCACAGCGCAGTACTGTAGAGCTGGAACTATGAGATAACCCTTACAGCACAGATTTCAAACACACCTGTGCAAGCTCAGTTGTATTTATTGGACTTCGATACTAATTAAGCCACACCAGCAGTGCTAGAGATATATCTTGCTTTCCTCGTGGAAC
This sequence comes from Pycnonotus jocosus, assembly GCA_013400435.1. Classification (NCBI taxonomy): domain Eukaryota; kingdom Metazoa; phylum Chordata; class Aves; order Passeriformes; family Pycnonotidae; genus Pycnonotus; species Pycnonotus jocosus. The sequence continues at coordinate 222,429 of VWYP01014477.1, forward strand.
CCTAACTTATCCATATGCTGAAAATTGTGCACATGATGTTCATTTTCTTGCCAGAGGAGTTTTGATTCAGGTGGTTGTGTGATGTCTGGTGGAGCAGACACACATCCAAATGCTGGATTCAGCCTAGACCACAGCAGGAGGAATGATGGGTCTGAAGGTGGGAGTGAGCAGCCCAGGCCAGAACGCAGGGCAGCAGGACCTCTTTCAACAGCAGTGTTGGGACAAACCCCCTAACTGCTTGGGGTACCATGCCAGGTCCTCCTGTTCAGCCGGAGAGCTTCCCAATGAACAGTCTCTCTTAACATAGCAAGGCAGTGATGCCAGCATAAAGTGAAAGACAGAGAAACATGGAATTTTGCTAGATACCTTACTTTTCAAACTGAAAAGTAAACTGGTTGGCATTAATAGATATTGTGGCTGCAGAGAAAGTAAGTTTAAAAATTATCAGATCAATATAAAAATGTCACCTAGGAAATGCACTACATACATCGACAATCAGGAAGTCCAGCCAGCACCAGGCATTGGTAAAATATGTTTGGTAGCCGTAGGCCACCCACTTCAGCAGCATTTCCAGAATGAAGATGTAAGTGAAGACCTTGTCAGCATATTCCAGCATGGTTTTGATAGTTTTACGTTGTTCAATATATATGTCTTCAAAAGCCTGTGAGTATAAACATTGAAAGAGATGTTATTTTTTGTTACTGCACATACTTCAGGTTGTAACACAACAAACCAAAAAAGGCAATGAAAAAAGGAAATAATCTTCAAGAAAAGGCAAGGGTGTGTCATTTCTATCTAATGCTTCTTCTTCTGATAACTCACTATATATCTGGTTTTTTCCCCATGGAAATATATTTTCCAGCTCACAGGAGGAAGAAGCAGGTATTACACAGCAACCACTCCACTGGCCAGAGATATTTTAAAATGTACTTATTTATTGCTGATAGTGAATTATTCTTCTCAGATCATATTCCATAGTGACCAATAGAATTGATTCTGCTAAGTGTTGTGCCTGAACTGAATTCTACTGAGATAATTTGTCTTGTATGTAGGTAGACCCAACTTCAAAATCTGGGGCCATAGCTGGAAAATTTTCAGGACAATGACAATACAATCTACCTTCTGTTTTTAAGTCCTCTGGCTTCCTGAAGGTTTTAAGCTATAAATCTTAAAATAAGTTCTTCCTTTCTTAAAAAAAAAAACAAACCTATCTATCTAAATCAATTAATAGCCTGCTTTATTATTCACATTTTAGATACAAAGAGACCTTTTTCACTATCACAAAAGACTTTAAAGGGAGAGCAGAATCTCACATTTCCAGAGGCTTGGGCTAATCCTTGGTCTTTGAAACGTTTTCACAAAATAAAGATTCTCTGAATGACACACCTTAAGCTCACAAGTGAGGTACTGACACCGTGGGATCTTAACTCAAACTGCCTCAAAATATAGTAATAGAAATTCATCTTTTTCAGATCTCCTTCCACTACTTTTCTCATTTAAATTCTTGTCACTGAAGATTTTCTCCACTTAGTTGTATGAACCAAAATTCAGTAGTGTAAATTTGATTTTTTTTTTGTTATTTGGAGGATTTTAAATGACAGGGAAGGTGTGACATGGTATTGCATAGAAGTTGTTTTTCTGATGGTTGTGTTGATATTAGACCAAACAAAAGCAGCATAATTCGTAGAAATATAGCTGAAACTAATGACAGGTATTATCATAAACTGCTAACAGTATTACCAGTATTTTAAAGTGTTGGGAGTGGTCTAATGAGCTTATAATACAATTTTGAAACACCTTTTTTTTTATTATGTAGGAAGTTAAGTAATTAGCCAAAGGGTAATTAAATCTATGAGGTAGACGCTAAATATACTTCCATTATCTTACAGCAAATAGTTTGCCTAAGAAACTTAATCTCAGTGTACATATATAGGCTCACTTTAATTTAAAAGAATCATCTATAATTTCTTTATTCTTCATCATTATTTGTATTTTTGACAAAAAATATTATTTTTAGGGTATTATTTCATTTATTGTTATAGCAATGATATAACTCCAGCAATGGAGTTAGGCTCTCTCTTAATCACTTATGTCTGGTTTTTTTTTTTTTTCTACATATTGTTGAGGAGAGACTATTTTGCTATTTTTCCCAAGGCCTAAATAAAATTTAGTCCCATCATTTGAAGACATGGACTTGCATTAAGTTAAAACAGTGTTAGAAGAGACAATTTAAAGGAATTTTCTGACAACATGAAAACATTCTCTTCATGTTTTACTTACCAGAGCTCCACTACTGAGGAGAATCATAAAGACAATGAAAGTCTCAAACCAGTTGTGTTCAACAATCCTGAAGCAGGTTTTTCTAAGGTTCCACCACTGCTTTCCTCTCCCTTCTTCTATACTTACTTGACAGCACTTGAACCTTCTTACACAGCCTTTAAAACAGTGTATGTAAGGAGAGGAGAAAAAAAGGAAGATATTTTGTTGTGTTGCGTTAATTTTGGTTGTGCATTCTGTAATTGATACAATGCTATATTTACTGTGCTATTTATTAAAAACCCCAATAGATTTTCACCTAGATAACCTTTTCTTCAAAGAAAAAAAAATGACACTGAGATAATTGGAATTTACAGTTAAATGAACAAGTGAGAAGAATGTATTCCTCATCTATCAAGAAGGAAGTGCTCAATACAGTGCACACAAAAAGATTAAAATCCACCAAATGTGAACCCAAATTACAGAATACAAAGTAAGAGTTAAAATATACAAATTCATCCAAACATCACGCAGGTTTAAGTAGTAAGATATGGGCAAATTATATTAAACTCTACCTTCTTTCATTCAGGATACTCAATTCAGACAATGTTGCATTCATTGCATAAAAGAAATCTAAGCCTCTTATCTGAATTCTGGGCTTTTCAGTACCAGCCAATTTCTCTAAGTTGTGCCCCTAATTTATTTACACTTTTATGATTTTGCTGCTGACTTTTATGTAGAAAAATACTAGTAATAAATAATGATATTTTCTGTGACAAATGCTATTACAGTACTACCTCCAACAAGTTTAATATAAATTTCTAAAGAATGATCTGTCACCATGTCCAGAAGTAATCCAGCCTGACAATAATACTTAGTCTTCAATGCCTAAATATAACTTTTCCTTTCTCATACAAACAATGTATCCTTATATTACTGTTTTAAAAAATATTTCTTTCCCCACCTCCTTCCCATGCACACATCCATAAGGTTTCTCCCAAGGAAATGCTATTGGAAAAACATTTATGACCAGATTGTGGTTTTATTCAATTGTGAGCCAATAGAAGGAAGAATGAAAGATCAAGAAGTCCAACAGGTAAGACTGTTCTTGCCCCAGGTGGCACACAAGGCTCTTCTTTCTCCTTTTTCCAATTTGTAGAAGATTCATTTAGCATTTTGCACAAGACCATCTAGGTGAAGGTTTATCACTAAACAGCTGTTTTAGTAATGTGTACTTTATAAAGCACTTATATATCTGTGAATAAAAATCTTTAAATAGTGTATTTATTATTGGTAACTAAACTCTGAAAGTACAGTAACACACTAAAATAAAACTTTCTATACCATATTTTGCTTATTTTGGAAACAGAGATATATTTCCAATAAAAAGTTTCTTTAACTGTTTATCCAATGCATAGTATAATTGTGGTATCAGTGTCCATATAATATATTATGGACTAAAAGTACTACTGCTTATAATCAGAGCTTAAACACTAACAAAAGGGTAATGTGATTCATAAATCTTAACACTTAACTTACACAGAAAATTATTCTGTAATTCTATTAATAAGTATTACTAGTGTTTTTCTTCTAAATACCTTCTGTGAAGCAGGCCTCTGGCTCCTGGGCTTCTTCAGGTTCTGCTTCTGGTTGTTCTTCTGCAGGAAGTCCAATATCAACTGTGCTGCCTTCAGATGAACTAGATGAATTTAACTTCTGTAAAGGAAAGAAGCATCACAAATGCATAGTAAAAATATTTAAGGTGAATATTGTTTGACTCTGCAATAAGTAAATTACATAAGTACATTGCTGATAAGCGTCTGAGAAATTTACAGAGTCTGGTTTCCCTCCTGCGCTGTATGCATCTCTTAAATAGAAGATGTATCAGTAACAGATCAAACTTCAAATAAAATTGTGCTTTAAACTGAAAAATATGGGTAATGATGCTAAATCTGAGAACATTTATGACCACAACAAACCATAAGTTGTAATGATCTCTTGACCTTCATAGAAAGAATGAAGCTTTAACAAATATACAGGAATTTGTAGTGTCTACTGAAAATCAGGTAAGAGTCCAAAAATAACTACATAAATGAGGTGGGAGCTCAGAGGAATGAGGGAAAAAAGCAAAGAAGGCCATACTTCAGAGGTCAGTCAATCCAGATCAAAATTGCTGAAAGTCTAGCTCAGAGTGAAGCAGAATCTGCGTACAATAAGAATGAGGTAGTTTAAGCCCGTAAAAAAATCAGATTGTGTTTTATCAACAAGATTTCAATAAGATGATGAGCATAAAGAGAGGAGCATAAGTTGGAAACCAAATTTAAAAAAGAAAAAAGGAAAAAGAGAAAAAAGAATAAGCTTATTCTCATCCTAAAAATCCAAAAATTGTTGCAACATGTAACATGCAGCAGGAACTTGGTTGCAATATATCTCCTTGGTATTGTGGCTAAACCTTAGGCAAAATTGTGAAGGAAATATATTTAAATATGTATGGCTAAAAAAAAATAATGAAATAACTGCAATACAGATCACTGAGTCTAACTATAAACTCAGCACTGCCAAGACCACCACTAAACCATGTCCACACGTGCTACATCTTTGAAATACCTTCAGGTATGACAATTCAACCGCTTCCTTGGCAGCCTGTTCCAGTGCTTGACAATCCTGTCAGTGGAGAAATTTTCCCCAATATCTAATCTAAACCTCCCCTAGTGCAGCTTGACGCTGTTTCTTCATCCTGTCTCTTCTTACTTGGGAAAAGAGCCTGATCCCCACCTCGCTACAACCTCCTCCCTGGTTCATCAATGCTAGGTGACAGCAGACCTTTTGGTGTTGAGGCCAAAACCCCCCCCAAAATAACAACAAAACTCTCATTAAAGCAGTGGTAGTAATAAGTCAGAAGTGTCATAGTACTTTTTCAATGGGATGAAAGGTAACCCTGTTCCTACAGGCAGCAGCACATCAGCAGATAACTTTCCTAAGCTTTCCTAAACAGAGTCTATGTGTAAATGGGATCAGTTCTCCATTGGTCAGTCATAAGCCAGGTGGTGGCTCTCTATTTGACTGTCTGCTCTACATTGGGTTGGAAAACTGGACTGGACAGCATGAAGGCAGTTGTGGAAAGTAGATAATAAGTAATTGTTTTCCTCTAAAGGGTCTTTGTTTAAATGTTTTATTTTGAAATTCTTCATGCTGTGGGTGGTTCATAATGTGCTGAAAGAAATTTTAAGAACCTTTATTGTAGCAGTGGTTCATAAGCATAAGTCACATAAATTATAGATATGTTAGCTAATATTTAACAGGAAAAGAATTATTAATGCTTCAAATATTAATTAGGAAATGGGAACAACACTATCTCTGAAATAAGTTGATATGGGGAGAGGCTGTTTTGCACAGGTCTCCTTTCTTGGAGGAGGATCCAAAAATTGCATTTACCTTAACGCTGAATTTTTGCTGAGAGCACTAGAGGGCTCTTATACACACTGAAAGATAGTGGTAAAGAATTCAGCTACCCTAAAATTTGGTGTCTGGAGCACACTGTTAGCAATACAACAGTGGGACAGAAGGGGGAGGATGAGCTATCCTGTAAAGAAACTGCATTGCTATCAGAATGGGAACTAGCTGGTTAAGGCTGAGGTTTCTCAAGTGAGAAAATTAATATAGTTAAATGTCTGGAGAGGTAATTTTCTAATTTGACTAAAATGGCAACAAAATAAGTCATTGAGGGTGTAGTTTTGCAAATTCTGTCTTTGAATCAATAAAAATTATTTGCTAAATTAGCCACATACAAAAAGTTACATAATGGAAGAGTTATAGCTTCAATATCCTTTTTAAAATTCAAGTTATCAAAAAAGCTCTATATCAATAGCCTGCTTTAGCATTCCTTTAACAACATGTATTTTCATCTGTTGGGACTTTTCAATTTTAACAACGAAGTGAATTTAAAGTGTATGGGAGAGTCTATGTTTAAGACTTCTTTTTATGTGAATCTAGGTCTAGAAGAGCTGACAATTTTAAAATATAAAAGAATTCATATGTCTAAAGGAATGTCTAAAGGAGTTACGTAAAATATCTCTATGTTTTCCGGTTTATATCTGCTTTTTCAAGAAGCAGTGAGAAGATGCATCACAGTCCTCATGGAACCCTTGCCAGAGAAGGCAAACAAAAATTTCTGGTGGAACAACACTGCAGCTAAGGCAATGTCCCTTACAAGTTGTTACAACTACCATGTGGAGCGTATATAGTTTTACAGATTAATTGAGTCTCCCATTACCTGGCTTCTTATCACCTCTTGGAGGCTATAATTTTTAACTCTGACTCACACTTTTTTTTCATCAAGAATTAGGTCCTTTATACGCTCATTTATGCCCATCTACGAAGAAGTGTCATAATAAATGATTAAGAATTGAATATACTGGCTTATGAAAAGTAAAACAATAAACCCCAAGCAATCAAAAAAAATCCCACATATCAGAGACCCTCAAAAGATCAGAGAGAAATGCAAAAAACATCTAAATACCTCTTTGCTTTCTTCCAGGTCTGATTCACTACTAAATTCTTCCGTGTTTAGGTTTTCAAAGTCAGATTCACCCACAGCAATGGGCACTGTCACAGTGAGACTTGGGTTGTTTATGAATGACATGTAATCACTCTCATCAATTATGTATTTTTCCACACTGCTGCCTGTGCCTATACCACTGGTGGTTCCATTTGCATCTCTAATATAGTCATGGTCCTTGCTTAGTTCCACAGTTGTATGGTTAGAAATACAGCTATTTTTGTTGTTTAAATCTTCAAGTGGCTTGATTTCATCTAAAGCTTTCTGCTTTTTAACAAAAGCTTTTTGGATGAATTCACGTGCTTTTCTTTTTACATAATCTATGCCTTTCTGCATTCTTGCCACAGCAATCTGGAGATTGTTCATTTCATTATCATCGTCTGTCACGGCAAGGTTGTCTGCACTAAATGAGCTCAAGAGCAAGGCCAGAAATAGGTTCAGTACCTGCAGAATGATTAAAAAAAAAAAAGATGTTCTACACTTTATTAAAAAACCCCACATTTATTTTATTAAAACATGTCCTATTAATGACAGCAAAGACTGAAATCCCAGTAATTCACCATAACCAAAAAAGTACGCTCAAAAATTTTTCTCTTCTTCATATAAACCAAGCTTATTTCACTTAGCTTAGGTCCTGCTCACTATTCAAAAATATTTGTACAATTGACTAATATCTGTAAATGTGTCTTTAAGTCCCCACAGTATATAAATACTTTGGTGTCATAGTTTACAATCTAAAAATGGAGCTATCAAATTTGCTGTTCAGCATCATTAAAAAGTTTAATTTATCCCATCACACAACAGAGATTAGATTATTCAGGTGACTAATCATATGGTGTAAATAATAAGAAAATCCACAGCAAATGGTTTATAAAGAGCCCATAAACTAAAATTATTTGGAGCACAAAATATTTTTAAAGGGCCAAAAGAGAAATTAGTTGCATTAAGTGCCCACTCTGACATTTTTAGGATTTTGACGTGGCAGAATATTTTGTTCTCTATCCAAAAAAGCTCTTCAGCTTAACTTTAAGCATTTCTTGAAACCACTTGCTTAAGTGATTTGTTGAAGCAGAGCCAGAGCACTTAGTTCGCTTCAGGACTGAGATCACCCTCTTGCCAAATCACTTTTTGTTAACACTTTGATTACATACCACTAGGTTTCCAATCACCATGACCATCATGAAGACTGTAAGGCACATGGCTTGGCCAGCAACCTCCATGCAGTCCCACATGGTTTCTATCCATTCTCCACACAGCACTCGGAATACAATCAGGAAAGAGTGGAAAAAATCTTGCATGTGCCAGCGAGGCAGTTCACAGTCACTGGAGATCTTGCAGACACATTCCTTGTAGCTTTTCCCAAACAGCTGCATCCCAACCACAGCAAAAATGAACACGATGATGGCCAGCACCAGGGTCAGATTCCCCAGAGCTCCCACGGAATTACCAATAATTTTTATCAACATATTTAGTGTTGGCCAAGATTTTGCCAATTTGAAAACTCGTAACTGGAAGGAAAGAAAAATATTGTTAAGAGAACCACAAATACAGAAGAATGTTTAAAGTTAGTTTGTGGAAGGATATTGATACAAATGATGACTTTAGTTGGACTGTTCAGAGACTGTTCATCTTGTCTAAAAGCATGAAGATGGAAGTTTCCCTTGAGAAAAATTTGTAAAATTGTAATTTGATATTCTCAAAAGCACAGCTTTTACTGAAGGCCAAAGAAGCTACTGATTTGAACTTAAAGTCTATGGATCACCTGTTAAAATCATCTGGACAACTTTTCAACTAGTATGTATAGAGATCTATTCCTGGGATGCCAATCAGAGCATAATACCTCTAGGGAGTCAATTTATTTCTGCCTATTGGGATGTTTGAAGTGTGTATATACAATGGATACATTGAAAATAGGCCCAGGGCACCCACTGCTATCTGTTTGGATCTCTATCAGTTCCCATTGAAGACTGTAAGATACCACAATTAGTAAGGATTTGGGCTAAGGAAACTGTCCTCAAGATCAGTATCATGGCATACATCAAGCAAATTTTTAAGACAAGAATAAAATTATTTTAATGAAACCTCATTTAGAAATCAGTACAGCAGAAGTATATTTACCAATCTGAATGATCGAAGAACTGATAGTCCTTCCACATCTGCAAGACCAAGTTCAACCAAGCTAAGGGTTACAATAAAACCATCAAAAATATTCCAGCCTTCCTGGAAATAATAGTAAGGATCCATTGCAATGACCTTGAGAAACATTTCTGCTGTGAAGATTCCTGTGAAGACCTGAGTTCAAAGGGCAGTTTGTTATTTCATGGGGAAACATAATACCCAAATCTAGTTGTTGTCTAGGTTTTTAATTCAAGCTATGCCTTATCCAAAAGTTATACTTAAAAGTAGTTATATTTACTGTAATGATTTATTATGCCCACCTTCCCTTAACAAGTGTCAGAAAACCAGGTAATTTTTCTATTAATTAAATTTAATACTAAATGAATTACATAAACTTCTGTTTTATAACATTCAAAATCCAATTTCAACTCTCTAAGGATATGGACTTTCTCATGTACTGTATAAACAATGTCCCAAATTTGATTTTCAGAACATAAACCAGAATGCTTTCCAAGAAATTATATGGTATAGCTCATTCTTGGTATACAAATCACAAACGACGCCAAATCTAAGATGACAGGGGGCAACTTCTTGCCTGCTATGACCTGCCATTCAGTTCAACAGAGCTATGATTATAATATACCAGATGAATAAATGGTATATTATAATGTATCTCAGTTGATTCAGCAACTGGGATAATTTATAATGTACTAAGGTACAACAGTTTCCTGAAGCTGAGTAACTTCTGCCTGGGTGTGCCCAGTAAGTTCAGCAAGATTGGTCGGCTCAAATACTTCAATGTCAGGAATAAAAGAGTATTTAAGAATGCATTTTGAACAAAGTACTGCTGGTAGTGGTTTCTCATCATGAGTTTCTATGCTGAATGAAGTAGGATTTATATTTAAGACCCACCAACTAATAACCCTGAGTAGCTTTGAGAGAAGTTTTGGGAGAATTTCTTTAGGATAGGTATGTACTAAAGCCGCCATTAAAATCTGCTTGAGCCCTGCTCTGAAATGGTTTTTCATTTTTTGGGTTTTTTTCCTTTTTGGTTTTTTTTTGGTTGTTTTTTTGTTTTTTTTTTTTNGTTTTTTTTTTGTTTTTTTTTTTTTTTTTTTTTTTTTTTTTTTTTGCTTTGTTTTGATAACCCATTTTCCAGCAAGCTGAAAAGAAAATAGGACAGCTAAAGAGAATAATAATCTAAGTGGGATAATCAGGAGACAGGAAAGAAGAGTCTGACTTGCTCTGCCTAGGAACACCAGTACTCAAGATAGATTGCTACAGTCTTTAAATAAACTCTAGGTACAAACACCAGAGAGGAAAAGGTTACCAATTTTTAAGACACGGGATTGGAATCCTTGAGAAAGACATAGAAATGATACAGTTTGAAATGCTGACTTAGGTTCCTAACAATCAGAAGGGTACAAGGAGCTTTAAAATGGAACTACTGGAGCATGCAACCTCTGAGATCCTCTCTATTGCAGAAGGGGGTTATGTCAGGGAGCCTAAAACTAGAAGAATATGATGCTTATAGACAGGTTTCCTCACACTTCCTTTGTAGTCAGAGGTGCACCAAGATTTATATGGAATTTTCTTGGTTGGAAAACAAACCTATAAAATGCTACAATACAAGATTTTACATCTTATTAAGAAACAAAGGTTCAGCATTTCCTTTATTTTAAGTATATGAAAATCAGCTGTACAATTTTCTATTCATTCTCCCTTCTAAATTCTATAGTTATTTACATGATCTATTTGTTTCTCATTATAAAACAAGGATTAATAAAAATGAAATTATAAGAAATCAATTCTTCAAGTAAGAGATAAAGTAGGACTGTAGCTGCAGATACTTGTGTGTGATCAAACCTGTCAGTTCAAAAGCATGAGAGCTACAAAAGTTAACTCATGAAATCTTTAATAATTTATCTTTCTGAAGCAGTGAGAAAGGGAGAAAATACAGCTGACAACATGAGGAAAATATCTTACTAATTATCAGAGGATAAAAAAAAATAGGAGAGGAAAAAGGTACTGCAGGATATTTTTTACATAAAGCAGAGAAAGAAAACAATCCACTTATCTATATAAAAAGACTTTTGCAGGAGAAAATTCTAGAAATGCTTTTAAAGGGAACTTTTAGCTATTGTAAGTTTCTGCTCAGGAAACAGCAATTAAAAACACATTCATAATTTAAAGATTTGTATTGTATTGATTGAGAAATTAACACTGCCTTTATTTACATAGCGTCTCTTTCATGGAAGCAATGCATTTCCTGGTTTAGTAGTTACACAAATCAAACTCTGCTTAAGATGGACTTTACTTAATGTAGCATTGGAGCCAATTTTAAATTTTTAATTAGGTTTTGCAGAATACAACAGTATATTGATTTTACAGTATCCTAAGCTACATGAGCCAGGGTTGACAGTCAGATTTCCAAAAATGTTCTGATACTTATATCTGAACGCCAATAAATATCCAAAAAGCTGTTAAAACCTTTTCTTTCAGTGGTTACAGGCACATTTCTTTCCAAATCATGAATGTAAAAGCCCAACAAACTTACCAGATTTCCAACTGAAAGTACATGATTGAATTCATCGGTCATCGGATAATGTTCCATGGCCATAAAAAGTGTATTTAAAACAATGCAGATTGTAATAGCCAGGTCAACAAATGGGTCCATTACCACTAAGTTGACAATATGCTTAACCTTTAACCAATGTGGACTGCAATCCCAGATCAAGAAAATATTTGCAAATTTATACCAACATGGTGGGCATTTCTGTCTCGATTCTTCAAGTTCTGTGGGGAAAAGAAAGTTTGTATATGTAACAATATGATTTTTCCAACATTCCTCATTCCAATATCAATTGTACCAGTAAAGTTTTCAGTCTGTAGTGGTACTGATTAACCTCTTTTAAGCACCCATTCCACAGGGCTCTTAAGGAAAGTCTTTAAAAATTGCTGTCAAATACATTTGCTATGTCTGAAGCTTATCTGTAGAGCACTTCTTTGTATTCCAATCACTATGCCAATCAGCATCAATTTATGCATCAGTTTGTATTATGCATTTAATTTTTCCTTGATTACACTTCAGCTTGTTTCTCCCACCTACTGTTCTAGTATGTAAATATTTTTATTCTGAAATTTGTAGCATTTAAGTGAAAATTTTCATACCAAATTCAAGAAAAAAATCATTTGATCACCTAGAATAGCTTTACAGAATAACTGAATAAATACAACTGCAAAAATATACATCTATTTTAACAATATTTGCATATGTTTGAAAAATGTTCAGTGGCTTTTTTGTGTCCAATAATTAATTTTTAATTACTATGCATAAGCATCCACTCAGTTATGACCATGCACATGAGTTAGATGGTGACAAAACAATGAGATAGAAATACTTCCTTATGTAATAATTTTAATGCTTGTTATGTAATAACCTTAATAAATAAAGAGTTTTGAGTTTACTGATAAATGTGTCAGTTTGTTGGATGTTATCTGTACTTAAGCTATTTTAAATCTGTTTTCAAGTTTCAACTCAAATTTTCAGAAATCCATGGGAAAAACAGGTTTAAATATCAAGCTATGCATAGCACACACCTTCTACAGTGTTTGTGAGGATGCTAGCAATACTCATGGCTCTTTCCCTTAAAGCTGGATCTTCCAGGAAGTCCATAGAAACGTGAAAAGAACCTGATATTCTCTTCCTCATTTCTGGTTCTGTCGTGGTGCCCTATGCAGAGAATGATAGTAGGTGAAACCACGTTGAAGAAACAACCAGATAAACAAACACTACATAAGCCTGTTAGTAGTGTCTTAGCTCGGACACGTGCTCCGTGCACTTCATATTTTACCATGTCAGACTTTTATTACTTTTTAGTACCTTTTGAATAATTTTAGAAAGGCATTAGGTACCCACAGTTCAAGATTGAGAGAGTTTATTTACTTAATTTTTGCTTTTTTTTCCCCCCCTTCAAGATATGAAAAGTCTTTAAACATTTAAACAAATTTAAACAAATGGAAAAGGGTTGAGTTCAAAATATTGCACAAAATTTTGCAAACAGTATTTTTTTTTTCATTGCTCCTACTGATAGAATATTCTGGGGTTTGTAACATAATAGTCTTTTCCCTTAATCAAACTGCAGCAAGTAAGAAAAGTCTGACTTCCTCATGCTTCCTCATGCTAGTATTTTTTAGCAGTCGGAGTAGACAAATTTGGACTTAGCAAGAAATTTTTGGAGACATTTTCTCTTACCTTGTGTATGGTAAGAGAATGGCAGCAATATGTGCTGCACATATGTTCACACAGACATTTCAATTTTTGGAAGTATATATTGAACTATGACCTTCCAATGAACTATTTGTTGCCTGTACTATAATACTCCACCAGAAATGGATGGAAAATATATAGGAATGAGAAACAAATGGTAATAAGGAATTGACAACTTCCTTACATTTTTAACCAGGCTGATAAGGAAGAATAATATCAAAATTAACTACTAATGCTAATTTTGATAGTGGTAATACAGTGTAATATTGATCACAGTTATATAACATTTTTCATATACTATTTTCCATTGTATGTCAATATATCATATTATATTATAACATATCAAAATATTGTATGTCTATGATAGCTAGATGGACCTTTAGATCAGCTAAAGGAAAGTATGGCACAGTAATACAGTGAAGCATAGCATTTTTATGAATGTGTATGTTATTATTTTTTTACTTGGAAACTGTGACTTGCATTTGTTAGTTATGAGAATCTTTGTAAGTAAATGCTTGGGTTGCAAACCTATCTTAGCTGTTATTTAGTAAAGATTTTACAAGATGCAGGAACATTCACAGCTTGACCAACCAGGCAGCATTGCCAAGGGTTCCATTCTGTAGAAAACACTGGCTGGTGCAGTAAGGAAAGGCCACCATGCCTAAGCTATTTAAAACTTTCTTACATTGTCATCAGTAGCTGGTTTATCTATTATCACCTCTGGCAGAAGCTGTCCAACAGGCGATGTAGGAACAGATGGTCCACCAACCAGGGAAACCACCCCATTGCAATCCACGGTGCTGTGCATCTTCCCATTTACTGGAAACACTGCCAGCATCCTGGATGACCTGCTGGCCTGGCTAATGTTACTGTTGCGCCGTTCCCCGTGTCTGCGCGGCACAAAGAGAGAATCTCTCCTGCTGTCATTGTCTTCAAAAGTGCTGTGCTCATCATCAGCAAAGTCATTTTCTGATCCTACATCCTTTGCTCGACCTCTGAAGCTGAAAAGGCTTGTTCTACTGTTGCGCCTTGGGGAAAACAGGGAGCCACGAATGCTCAGCAAAGACTGCAGGCAAACAAAATATGTGATTATTAGCTGAAATCCTCAAAGTTAGAACTGTTGTTAGATTAGCGTTGGTTTTCTTTTTTCCTTAAATGAGAGTAACCTTATTACCCGGAAGCTACATGCTGCCGTGAAATTTTTGCATGTGTTTCATTAAAGATATATTTTGCAGATAGAAGTATCACTGTTCATGGATTCTTAAGACAAAATCAGTGCTGAACAGTCCTTTTTCAGCTCAAGTTGCCAGGTTAGTTGCATAATTCCCACCAAGAAAAAAAGGAAGTCTCATGCACTTTATTTCCTATATGAAGCATCTTGCCTATAGTGAACGAACATTGGTTCAAACATCAATAAAACAAGAGGAAAATGTGAGAAGGCTATTATAACAGAAAAATAATGTAGCATTTTAACAAGTCGAGGTAATATATAATTATGCTAAAAGGAACCCTCCATAATCAATCAGAGAATATTTTAATATGGTTTTAAAATAATCCTGTTAGAAGAAGAGAGATATGAAATTACATTTAATTCTGACGGGGTTTTTTACAAGGCAATCTAGCAGCTCTTCCTAGGAACTCTTCCTCTCCAGCACTAGTAACACTAATTAAGGTAATAAAAGTATCAGTATTTCCTTTGTTTATGCAGTAGCATCATATTACTGTACTTTAGGAAGACTAAAGTAGTTTTGCAACAGCCTATGAAGCTTTAAATATACGCTTTTATTAAAAAAACCCTATAGGCAATACCTGATGTGGAGAAGAATACTTCTTTTCATATGTCAGTCTGTTGCCTTCAATAGACAATCGGAAACCTTTCCTTCTGATGCTGTCTTCTGATTCAGACTTGTGAAATTCATCTTCATCTTTTTCCTCTCCTCCAGACTGTTCTTTCTGTTTCCTTTTTTTCCTTCTATTTCTCCTCTCTTTTGCACTCTTTGAGCTCAATTTTGATGCATCTGAGGAACTTTCTGAGAGCCCTCCTGCTTCTCCTCCCGCACTGGGCTCCCTGGACTCTGCAGATGCTGTTACTGCTGCTGCTGCCACCGCTGCTGCCTGCCATGATGCAGAGGGAATTTATGTCACTGAGCAAACCATGACACAATGTTTTCCTTTCTTTAATTTACTTATGCATAATTTCAACTCCGTAAGTCCCAGATCTTAACACTTTCTCTAGGCTATCCTCTGCCTAGGTTTTTCTTCTAATTATTATTAATCAGTTGACTCAAGATATGTGTTGGTCATAAACTTCTCTCATCCTTCATGAGCAAAGTTGAAATACAGAAGTCTACCAGATTCTTTTAATGACACTAGACTAGAAAAACCTAGTGAATAACCTGTACCTAGTTTTGCATATTCCTTCTTGATGGCTGAATCATTCACAATACCCTTCTTGAGTGCAGAATAGAAAACCTCTGAGCTGGCTCTATCTTTGAAAGACTGACAGGGTGCTTTATATTTCCAATTTTGGAAAGCAGAAGTTGAATATCTCTAGTAAACTCACTTCCTTACAGTCCTGCATTACCTGCGCTGCTTCCTGTTGCTTCTTCAGTTGCTCCAGCATCTGCTGAAATTCTGCCTCTTTCTGCTCTGCTTCTTCCAGGGTTGCTTGATTCTGTTCTTCGTAGGCCATGGCGACCACAGCCAGAATCAAGTTGATCAGGTAGAAAGAACCCAGGAAAATGACCAAAACAAAAAATATCATATATGTCTTCCCAGCAGCACGAAGAGTCTAGAAATAATAATACATTTATAAGGACGTGTATGTTAACAGAAACTCTGTTTTTCATACTGCTAAAATTCAGATAAGAAAATTGACTCTAGTCCTTTTACATCACTGATACAAACATATTTGGTCTATTTTTCATTAAAAATTTCTCACCAACTGATAAAGGTTTTCCCAGAAGTCCTGAGTCATTAGCCGAAACAGTGACAAAAAAGCCCAGCTGAACGTGTCAAAACTTGTGTAGCCATAGTTGGGGTTTCTGCCAGCTTTCACACACGTATATCCTTCTGGGCACTGCCTACAAAGACAAACTGAATGTTACCTATTTATTAATATTAATATTATCAACTAGATGTTAGTGTATTCATATGTGCAGCCAGAACTGCAAAATGATATGTTTTGCCAGGTTTCCTCATCAGGTGTTGCTCTTCCCGTTACTTATCAACCAGGCAGGAGCTATACTAACACTAAACTACTCATTTATCATGCAAACATCCCGTTTACCTGACCAATCCACTAAGCTGTGATCAGGAACACAGATCCTAAGCCCAGTGTAAAAGCCTTCTAGTGTGAAAGGAAGCAGTCACTCAAAATAAGCCCCACTAGAACTGCCCATCTACGGAATGTGGATCTAATTTCTACACAGTGCAAAAATATCATGAAATTCAGTCTTACCCAGCATCAGAGCTATTTCCACAAAGCAGAGCATCATTTTGCCCTTCCAGAAAATAAAAATGACCTGTTTCAAAAAGAATTTAAAAATTGTAAAATTCAAAATATAGCCAGTATCTCTAAAAGTTTTAAGGTGATTTCTGATCTAGTTTTAAACAAGCAGTGTTATTTTCTCAGCAGGACAACAACTTTAGAGTAAATGACATTATGAATTCCATGAAGCACTATTGCTCACAGCACTCACTGTTAAAATGCCAAAATTTACGAAAAATTCTGTCAAATGCATCTGGATGTGAATTGTCCCTTCTGTCTGATCACTGAACTAAGTCATGCTTTGTGAAATAATGTTTAGTTGTTTATTAGAATAATTACAATCTATCTGAAAATATATTCTCTTAATTTCTTCAAAACTTTCTGATCAGTATTGCCAGGGGTTTCAGTTTGTTGCTCACAAGTGCTTGTACTAGTTATCTAATATGTAAACCCTGTGAAAACCCACCCAGCTGCCAGAGACTCTGCTGGTTATGGATGTGCACACACTGCAGTTGTAGCCCACTGACTGAATGAAGCCCACTGACTGAATGAAGCCCACTGGCATACACCTAAATTTAACTCAGACATAATTACTGCAGCAGGCACAACTTCTTAATTAAGATTTTAAGAGTACATGACAGAATTATTGAACACCTTAGAAAAATAAATTGGGTAAGTTCCACCAAATCACCCTGTAACCAACCACCCCATAGTCTGTACAGTAATGCCATAGTTAAAGGACATTTTAGATGGTTTAAATAACAAAGACATTGATCTATCTCTTCTTAAAAGAACAAAGAGATGAGCAACACTTTGTGCTTATTAAAATTTATCTTGACTGTATCCTTGACAAGTGTTTTTCTTTTGCCCCTCAAAGCAGATACCTAGAGTCTTGATTGCTAAAATCTTGATCTTTGGAGGAATTATTGCAAGGTAAGCTTCTCCCATAATAACAATCCTCCATTTGGTGACAGGCATAAGGATGTTTTTTATACAGGGTCAGACCATATGTCACATTTCTGATGGAATCCAAAAGTATTGCCTCAGGCTGTCTGTAAGGACAGGGCAGGGACAATGGTGATGCCCCTCTGAGCACCTCCCTAGCTCAAACACTGCTGAATCCTAGCAGCTTCAGAATTAAGGTTGCTTCCAGAGCAGCTTTAAACTCCATGCTGGGTTTCTTTTCCATTTAACTGTCCTGTAATATTCCCTTAAAATTATCTTATTTGAAAATGAGTGCAGGTGAGTTTAAACTTGACTCTGCCTGTGCTGCCCAAGCCAGGCTACTACAGACACTAGTGAATTCTGAGTCTGGGGAGGTGTCACAGGCTGCTGCCTCAACACATATTGGTTTGCTGCAAGAAGGGACACAGTACCTGGGCCAGCTGCATCACTCCATCCTGTGAGCAAAATTCACCATTTGGAAAAAAATGAGTCTTTACGCTATATGCAGACCTTGTTCTGACACTTCACAAAGGACTCATTTTCAGTGTGTAATGATGTATCTGCATCTCCCAGGGAACAATCTTCTGTGCTGTGCCGATTGCATAGCCCTGCGTGTGGCTGCTGTCGCTCTGGGCTGGTGTGCATTGCAGAGCTGCTCTGTGCTGAAACACGGCTGTAAACAGAAAGCTGACAGGATGCTGGCCACAGCTGACCCTTAGGAAGCAAATCTTATTTTGCCTTGTGTCAGCTAATCATGATTAAAACATGCTGGAACATAACAGCTGGTTGGGAATAATTCCAACCTGCCTTGATATGGTTTACAGGGGCAGTCAGTCCTGATCAGCACTGCACCAGCTGAGCTGAGCTGCTACAACAGGTCTGCATCCAGGTGCTGTGCTTCAGACAAGATGTGCAAGGATGCTGTACCTGCCAGCTCCACAGAAACCAGAGCCACACAGGCTTTCTCTGAGTGCATTGGTGCACTTGGGCAAGTGCTCAAAATATTATCATGATAGGAAAATTTTTATAGCACACAAGCTGAGCAGTATAAGCATGTACCCCTATCTCAATGCAAAATTTTGAACTGTGTTTTACCAAAGTGAAGTGAAAAAATCCCTCATTACATGAGTGGTATAAGTTTGACTCCTCTCTAATTGATTGAGAAAAGCTCCCTGGTAGGTGAGCACCTAACTTCAAACAAGATTAAAGCTGTTTGAGTAAGCATAGGGTGTAACATGAGAAGCACAGAGAATAATTGTTATTTCATAAAATAGATTGTGTGGTACTTTTTCTTATGGAAAGACTTGGGGAAATTTTGTTAAGATAAATCTCAGGTTATCTGGAACTAAGTTTATCAGAATTCTTGGAAAAAGAGGGAAAAAAAAAAAAAGAGTGCTTGACTCAATAATGCCAGGAATGCTTACGCAAAGACTCTCTAAATGGTGTCTCCAAAAATGAGCTCAGTGGTAAAATCAGGACTTACATGCCTTTTTGTGCATAGTATATACAACTAATGGCATAATAACTTCCATAATTCTTACAAAAGACACTGCCATTGCACTGCTCTGAGCTGCAGGTAAAGAACTGCTTATTGCCCTGTGAAGCAGCTGGGTTTTGTATCTTGTCTGCCCAACCACATATAAAAAGAAAGCAGGAAGCTGCAAGAAGATAATTTTTCTCTTTGAAACAGCTGGTAAGCAAGGACAACCTTATTAACTTCATAATAAGGGTTGTAATTTCATTTTAAATTTCACAATACATATGAAATTCTGTAAATATACCAAAGGTTCATGTAGCCATTCAATGAAGTACTTCCTGGAACCAATTCAATTAAGCTTTATTTTCAGAAGGATTCAGGTCTTCTTTAAATCAAATTTAAAGTTTATTTAAGTTTATAAATTCTTTGTTAAAAAGTCAAGAAATCAAATTTGGCCATGAAGTCTAGGTCTTCATTAGGAGACTGCTTAGACTGTCATAGCCCATGGCATGGGATCTCCATGAATTCACATGTTCAAGTAAATTGAGTTTCACAAAAAGATTGGTTTAAGAATTTGAGGTGGAAATCCACCATAGTCATTGGTTAGCTATGTGATCACAGTTAGAAGCTGTCTCACTTCTATTCAAAATTTGTCTGGCTTTGACTTGCAGCTATTGAACCTGTTATATATCTGTCTGTTAGATCAAAGATATGTCTACGATGAAAATTCTGTTCCCCATGGATTTTTTTTTTAACTGTGATCAAATCACCCCTTAAACCTTCTCTTTGATGTGCTAAGTAGGCTGAGCTCCTGGTCTATCTTGGTATAAAGCATGTTTTCCAACCCTTTAATCATTCTGCTCTTTTTTGAACTTCCTCCATTTTTTCAACTTTCTATCCAAATTGAACTTTATATAGTATTCCAGTAGCAACTGCAGTAAAGCTAAATACAGGGGTAATTCTGTCTTCCTGGTCAATAATTTATTTATGTGAACAGGATATTATTTAGCTTTTTGGCTGCAGAGTTTCAGCCTTAATTAGTCAGTCCTGGCTGCCCCAGAGTGCCTTAGGTGCCTCAGCCTCTGTATTAGTAAGGGCTTTCCAATTGCACTTCTATATCCTGCTTTTCAGTTTCCCTGCAGCCTTACACACAGGGTGCTGTGGCAGTGTTTTCCGGAGCCTCTGTGACACTATTTTTCTTGTGTCTTCATGCTGTTCTTCATGTCACTTTTATTGTCATGATGTTACACTTGCAAACACACTATTACCACAGCAGGTGATCACAGGAAGCAACTGTCTCCGGTGTGAGATACACCTCTTTTTCTCCTCTTTTTTCCTATTCTTTGCTTGTGGCTTTTGGTTGATATTAAGTGACCTAATAACATGCATGTACAAGCTTCAAAACCAGCCAGCTGTGCAGCACCCTGTCTGATCAAAAGGCACTCCAATTAGTGTTAATACCACTGTAAGAAGGAGCAAGCTCTAGGGAATTTGAGGAGATGCTAATGGAAATCACAGAGATGCTATGGGAAAAGTGTTGTGATCACTGCTGCACTGGAAAGGATATCCAAGTGAGAAGATTCACCTGGAGACCTCACTTCTCTTTGCAGCTGGTCACTGTGATCTCTTCTCCTTTTCTATTTCTCTCTCCCCTTCAGTTCTTAATTTACTCCAAAAGTAACTTTCCCCATTAGAGAGGATGTATGAGATCATCTACAATCTGTGCAAACCTGTCTCAACATGAACTGTGAGCATTGGTTTGTAGGATAGGTTTGTCCTCTCATATTTAAGTGTACTGGAATGCATTTCTTTATCCACTCTCAGTTTGCCAGACTGCTCTGCATCAGCAAAACTGGTTGAAAAGTCGTACTTTGGGAAATTATCAAAGTGGAAAGATGCATTAAAACAATGTCTGAAGAACTTTGTCTGAGGTTGCTGCTATCCAAAGTCTTAAGTAATCCAGATGATGGAAGAACATTTATCAAATTTGGAAATTACACTGATCTGATAAGAATGGTGGTAAATTTGAGGAAACAGTTAAATTTTCAAAGGTCCAGGCCAGCTGGAGATAGTTTGAAAAAAGTAGGGTGCTGTTCAGGCTGGAACAATAAACTGTGCAAATGCAAAGTGAAAACTCAATGAGGTAGAACTCTAAAAGATTCAGGAGCAGGTGGATAAAGGCTGAAAAATACTACTATTGCAAACAACAGTAATCTATATAGGATTTACGAAATAGAAGTCACTATGCTGCCAGTTCTTTACTACTTAGTACACCTTCTGTGGAGTAGAAATCCCAATATGTGGGTACTGCGCCCTAAGAAGCATGCTTATGGAAGAGAAAGGATTCGAATGACAGATCAACATCTAGAAAATACATTGTAGGATAAAATGGTTAATAACCTGTGTTGTTTAGTGTACAAGAAGACTGAAAGAGGAGAGAACAGAGCCTGAAAACACAAGAATAGTCCTTAAATATTTCAGAAACTGTGATTAATGATAGAGATTTTTTTTTAATGACTGTGTTGCAGTTTATAAGAACAATAAGTACTAATTTTAGCAGAAAACTCTGTTAGACTTTAATCCCCCTCCATCATCATCATCAATCATGCACAAGAATAAGTGGAAGGTGAAAATACTGAGGACTTCATCACTGGCCTTATCACTGCATATCAGAAGTCTCTGATATCTGCCAGAAAGGGCATAGCATGCTGCTGTTCATCTTGCTTTGGATAACAGAATGAAAAATGTTTAAGACTATTAAGTAATTTTAAGACTCCTTTCAGTCTCAGGGGAGATGTGAATTTGGCAGATGGAGCTGAGAAAAAGAGCTGTACTAAGCAACAAGACCATGTTTCTTGTTCCCTCTTCCATGCAGGCCTCTAGAGCAGATGTATGAGAGAGAAAATATTTCTCCTGTTCTGTCTTAATGAAATGTATCATCCATTCCCCTCCTTCCTTCCAAGAACTGGGTAAGCCACAAGCCACTTCAGTGAGAATTCTGCAGACAATACTTACTTTCATCTTCAATGTATCCCTTCCAGTCAAACAGAGTCACTGTTGAATTAACCAATGTACCATTTTCACCTATGGTGCTGTTTAGCTGGGAAGTAATATTTGTTTCCAAAGTAAAATTTTCTGGAGGCCACTGCAGGCATTTATTCCTCAGGTTGCCCATGAACAGCTGCAGCCCTATCAGTGCAAATACACTCAGACAAAACACAGTCAGGATCATCACATCTGAGAGCTTCTTCACAGACTGAATCAGGGCTCCTACAATAGTCTTCAGACCTGCAAATGGAAAGGAGTTTTACTCTGATGTTGGAAACATTTCCAAAGCACAAAAATTACCTTGTCTCCCAGTAAAGTTATAGATTTCATGCAGAAGCCCAAATAAATGATTGTAATGTCTGTGAAACAACATTTTTGTGAAGAGCTTTTTCACTTGTGAAAATGAATAAATAGCTGAAATTTATGTCCACTTGAAACTGTGAATGGAATGAGTTGCATATATTTCAAAACAACTTGTTTTAATGATAAAACAAGCAACTATTTTTATTCATGCTGTACATTGATCTCACATAAACATCTTCTTTCTTTTCATTTGTCAATACATCTTGCTCCAAACCTTTACTACTATCAGTTTTATAACATACTAGCTTTAGAAGACAGTAGTAAAAAGCCTGTTCAACAATAAATAGGATTGAATCCAAATTTAATGCTATAAAACTGGAAATGGTTTGGAAATTTGTAGCTTTTTAAGATAATAAATCCCCCATGCAACACCCATGCTATTCTTTATTATCTTATTCCTTCATCTTCTTAGTAAGTCAACAGTTTTTTCAAACAGTTTTATTTTTTAGACACAAATATTCACAACAAATACCACATAAAATCATGTAGGTAGGATACACATGGGTAAGAAAACTTCAGGGTTACTAATATTCATTGAATGTGGAGAAGAAAGCTTGACGTCATACAATGCAAACCACACACACTGTGTACTGCAATGTCTCATGCAAGAATCTGTTAAACTCAAAGGCTGATTTCAAAAGGAAAGTGCTCATTTTCAAAAGCAATGAATCAGAGATTTCAGTGAATTCTGATACCTTCTGATTCCTGCTTTTTTTGTGGAAAGAAATAAGACTTATCTTTAAAAAATATGAATTCTGTTTCAGTGAATTAAAGTCAGCCTCAGTGTTTAACCTCGCTCTCACCTGGAATGACTGATATTGTTTTCAGAACTCGGAGAAC
Source organism: Pycnonotus jocosus (assembly GCA_013400435.1). NCBI lineage: Eukaryota > Metazoa > Chordata > Aves > Passeriformes > Pycnonotidae > Pycnonotus > Pycnonotus jocosus. The sequence continues at coordinate 245,794 of VWYP01014477.1, forward strand.
TCTGAATGCTCTCAACGCTGAGACATTGCCCAGGTCCACAAACTCTGTCACATATCTGTAGTGAGGGATTCCACACACAAACACAATGACAGGATAAAAAGGAACAGTTGGGAGGTAAAAGGGGCCTAACACCTTACACCAGTTACTTCTTACCTGGAATTACAGAAATAGTTTTCAAAGCTCTCAATACTCTGAAAGTTCGAAGAGCTGAAACATTGCCTAGGTTTACAAATTCTGTTACATACCTGTAGGATTAAATCACAGTTATTCAGAATTTAGGCAAAGTTTATGCTACTTACTTGGGTCTTTCATCAAGACCGCTTTGGCGTTTTTAGCAAAAACTTAAATAGCAACAGTCAGAGGTTTACCTTTCACTGCAGTTTGCCTTGCATTAATATACTTTCAGAGCCTTCAGCTAAATTAAATGTCTCTGAAGTGAATCGCACTGATTTTTACTTTGAAAGCCTAAAATTTATCTAGACTAGATTGGTAAGTTTGGAGAATGAAGTCAAAGGGAAGTTCCATTTCTGCTCAGAAAAAAAAAAAAAAAAAAAAGCAGGACATGAAATTAGCCTCTCTAATACTAGCTGTACTAATGGCTTCTGCAGTATTTGTGTTTACATCAAAATATGCATTTTTGAAAGTGAAAATTGTTTTAGACAAGAGTAAGTCCATAAAAGAATTTCCATTTAACAAAAATTGGTATGTATCGATACTAATTTCATGCCCTTTTTGCCCTTGTTTTTCCAAGAAAAAGCAAAAAACAAGAACTTACGCAAAGGTAATGACAGTGAAATCAAGCCAGTTCCACGGATCTCGAAGAAAAGTAAAATCTTCTAAGCAAAAGCCCCTTGCAATGATTTTTATTAGTGACTCAAATGTGTAAATGCCAGTGAACGTATACCTGAAAAATATAGGAATTTTTAATCAAAATATGTAGCAATATTTTGCATTGGTATTCTGACAGAAATGTGATGATCAAATGAAAGGATTTTTTATTTCACAGCTGGAGAAGAAATACAGTAAATAAGCAATTTTTTCTAAAATGCATTATAGTAATCAAAGTCACTTGTCTATTTACGTGCACTAGTTGTGCTGTTGAAGTATGGCAGTCCTGATCTTGTACATAAATAAAAATAGATAAATCCATCAAATAAATAACATATTAAAATTTATAGGTGCCATTCCGTTTGAAAGTATGCAGTACTAGGTCCTTTAAGCAAGAAAGCTTGAGTGGGTGTAAGTTACTGGATGCTGTCAGAGTCACTGCCATGTAAAACACCTGGTACTGGCTCTAAAGAGAGACGGATGCAAGCATGCACTGAATTCTCATTTTCACTACAGTAATACTTTTGCTTGTATGCTGCTCTTAACTGACATAAACGTATAGGTGCCCATGGTTCTGCTACTAATGCAGTGGTGTAAGGAAGGGTAAAAACATCGGGTAGGTGCTAAACCATGGAGAAAACTAGTGGAATCTCAATAGAATACTAGCTGTAAACAATTTTCATGGGTTTTCTACCCTATTGTTCTACTAGAATTAGATTCAAGTAATAGTTCAACATTTCCACTTAGTTCAGAGAGGAAATAGCCTTAGTGCCTCATGACAGCACACCTTGCACTGTAGGTACTAGCATGGTATCTTCTAGAGGAACAGAGAGAGATATACTGAAATAATGTGCAACTTACTCTACATTCTTTGTCCAGTCTGGAGGGTTGCTCATGGTCATAAATACACAGTTGGTCAAAATAGTGCACATGATAAGCATGCTGAATAATGTAGGTACAGTTAAGGAAAGCATGGTAGCTATTCACACAATATCATATCAATCATGGCTCAAGTACAGTAAAATATTGCCACTTACACAAAACTTATAGACTTTGGTAAACATTGACATACACTTTGCTTAACCATGTATTTTTTGCTTTAGAACATTAGACTTTCATATTGGTCCTGATTTGTTGACATTCTGATCTTACTTTGCTGGTATTCTCATGGTTTTTTTTTCAGCTGGTACTGAAAGGAGATGGCTCTCACACCCTGGGAGGTAACATGAGCTGAGCAACAGCCAAAACCAAAATAGCATGCAGGAGTATACAGTTTGCCTTATGTACCTGGCATGACTGAATAAGTGTTAGTCTTTCACTTCTACAGGGTTGGTACTAAAATCAAGAGCTGGCATATGCAAGGGAAACAGTTTCTACTGTTTACCCAGAGTCAGAGCTGAGCCAGTGCCACTCCAGTACCCAGCACAGCCAGTCTGTTGAAAACACAGAATAAAACATAGAATACTGTTTGAAATTGCTGAAGTGAGTGCATTCCATGTTTCCCTGACACCAGCTTGGTAGTACATGCTTCTCTCAGTGAAACAGAAATCCGTAGAGAACTCACAGATTAACGTGAACAGTTTTCCAGTGTTACTTTTGGTCTCTTTCCAAACCCAGCAGAAGCAGTGTATTTGTTTCTACTAATATTATAATTTAAAAATGCTTCAGTGGTTGCATCATTTGCTTGAAAATCATGGAAAACTGCTGAAGATTAAAATGAAATTAATTTTTTTTTTGATGTTCCAGCAGGGAACATTTAGGTACTCTGGGACTCTGAAACCCAGACTAACAGCTCAGAGGGGCTGGTTCTAGGGACGTGGGACAATCCACTGGGGCTTCATGACATTCAGTACAATGTTCTTCGTCCACCAGATCACTGCCTCTTCAGACGGCACAGTTCTTTCCTTTTTGTGGCAATAATCTCAATTCAAATATTTGGAAAAACTGAAGTAACCAAACCAGATGAAAACCTGACTCAAACTGGCCACTTGATGGCAGCAAAAATTAAGCGCTGCTACACATTTATACCAAATGGTTAACTCATTTTCCCTCTAGTCATCTTTCTAAATCATGTATTCCTTGAAGCATTTGCATCACCATAACTGGCAAAGAGAATAGTTTAAACTAAAGCTGCTTACACCTAATCTTGTACCTGAGAGCCCAGGAGTTTTGTTTTTTTGGTTTTTTGGTTTTTTTTTAAATCAAGTAGATAGTGTTCGGTTGCTTTGGGTGTGTTTTTATACCATTGACAAAAAAAACCCAAACCAAACCAATCAACCACCACCACGAAACCCAAACTAAGAACCTAACACTTCACTCTAGGTGAAGGAGGAATAAGAGACACAGCACAATGATCTAAATGTTTCAGAAAATCGCTGCAATCATTAAGATCTTTGCTTACAGCAGCTGAAAAATTCAAACTTTAGCATACCTTTTTAATAAACACTCAAATCACAGGGAAGGAATTAGCTGCCTGCTTCCCACGGACAGGTGTGTGCCCTTTGCCTAAATGCCTGATCCAGCAGTGGATATTTTGGTATATTTCAGTAAGTAACTTAATTAGTTTTGAAGATCATGTTTCCATACAAGCTCTGTAGAGTAAAAATCGTTCAGTGCCTTAGAATAAATTATTAGAATGCCTCATAGTGTTTGTCTTCACAGTCCACAGACAGGTCTAAAGAGACTGTTTTAGCTTAATTAGGAAATTACTTTAAATATAGAGAAACCATTTTGGAATCCAAGTTAGAGATGACTGGCTGCAGTTTCAGTTGTCTCATGAAGGAGAGAAGTGCAATGTGCTTTTAGGAGAGCTGAGGTTTTACCCCTGTGCGGTGTGTTGTGTGCCCTCAGCTCAGTATCATGGTACCATTCATAACAAGGGCCACAGGTAGGTCCTTGCACATTGCTCACTCCTTGCAAAACCTGGCACATCTGGGAGCCAAAAGTCACCATAGTGCTGTTCACTCTGAAAGGGAGCAGATGCTCATTAAGGGCTAAAATACTTAGAAATAGAGACTGACTATTTCTTTTATGGGAATCTCAAATGTAACTGACACATTCAATGTCTATGCATCTCTTCTGTGCTCTCCCACATTTTGAGTGACTGAGTTACAAGCTCAATATTCCCTTAATTTACTATTTTATGTTCTGTAACAATTTAATTATATGCACAGGCAAAAAATTTCACATCTATGATGACTTCTTCACAGAAATGTGCTACTTTTTTCATGTTCTTCCCATACAGGCATGCAGAGACATCACACAGCCTCAAGCTAATCAATTACAGGAGCAGCTGAAGTCTCTTATTGCTTGTCTGGATTGGTAGAAGAGAAACAATTGTGAAAAAACCAAACACTGCCAACTGGTTTCACAGATACCTTCTGGCAGTCAAGCCACACTGAGGAATACTGTAATTTAAGCTTCCAGAGCCTTGCACAAGAGCACAGACACATTTTCTCTAGAGCACCTCCCCAATTCTTTCTAACAGAAATCTCTGTATATTCTGCAGCTCCAGCCACTGCCACCTCCCTTTTTTTGACTGCTCAACACTCTACTTATTCTCACCTTTTCATTCTTTCCTTTTAATTGCCAGAGGCTGCCCATCTCTCATCACTCTTGTGCTGCCTCTTTAGTTGTGTGTTCTACCTTAAGTCGAGTCAGGCAGGCAAAAGTGAAAAAAAACAAAACCAGACTACCAGGAGATGAGTCAGCAGAGAGAAACTCATGCTGTTACCAGTTTCTGATTCTATTACAATAGCTATTGGCAGTGAGAATAATTGCAGGGAAAGTCTGTGAGCACTGGAAAGAGACACACTCTGTTTCTCTGCAGGGCAGCAACATCTGCTCACATGTCTGTGCACGTGATCAGAGCACCCTATACAGAGGTTCAGAGAATTTGGAGGACAGACAGATGAAGGTTTTCCAACCAATGTGCCAGTTTCATTGCGCTCAACACTTGTCTTTCACACTGAAAGTGAAAGTCATATTTCTGTTACAAAGGCCAAAGTGCCAAACACCTACCACAAAATGTGGAGGAAATAGAGTTTATCTATAAATGTCAGAGGATTATTAAAAATCATAACCAATTTTAACTCTCATCTTTTTTGTGTAGGAAGCTAATTTTGTATAAGGAGCTGAGATTTGAACTGTAAAAAAGGAACATACTTAATGGTTTTTTAGTTAAAACACTTTCATATTTGCATTGTTTGTACTATAATGAATAATATTTTAAAAATAGAAAATTACAGAATCTGCACATCTATTCCTATGTTTTAGATTAAAAAACAATTGTATGCCTCTATCTAAGATGAAAATAGCTCCTGCAATAGTTAGCTGGTTCTAAAAAGAAATCAGTTCATAAACTGAAAGAAAACCTCTTCCTATAAGAGAGTTAAATTACACAATCAATTCATAGATGGAAGGAAAAATACTGAAATTACATATTATCTACTGGAATTTCCTTTGTTCTTACTGTTGTCAGGACCAGCTAGATACTCTTTGAAGACAATTAGGAGAAACTTAAAACCAAGACCAAACTCAGTAACCAATATGCCAGTGAAAAGCACTACCCACAACCTAGCCAGATGCAGTGTTGGAAGGTATTGTAAACCAGTGCCATGTGAATGGATGAGCCTTCACTGGAGGCTGCAACCTGACAGTATTTGGCTGTGTTTTCTCATCAGCACGCCACTGTGTCTGTAGGTCTCTGTCAGCTCCCTTAGCTCCTGTCCCCAAATGCTCCCTAACCCCTCTCCAGCCTGACACCTTCCCCTCCTCTCACACTGCTTTCACTTCCCAGGAGCTCAGAGTGAAAGGTATTCTGAGCCAGCAACCATCAGCCTTGTTTCTTACTTTTTCCAAAGACGTAGAAAATTCTGCCAGCAGTTTCTGTTAATAAAGCTTCTGCCTTTCACTACTTGTTCAATGTTAAAAGTCTTACTGTCACACTGAAACTTTCATTTGATAACTACATTTCCCAGTCCTGAGGTTCTGGAAAAAACCCAACTGCACCAAAGCCTAACCCACCAGAAATTGCCATCAAGCTGTTATGACCATCAGGCAGCAATCCCCCACATCAGTCTATAACTTTCCATTGTGCACCATCCCATCAGTTGTGGTCCCCCAGTCTGTCCACCATCTGCATGTACAGATGCTTTGCACACTGCCTGCAGGAATGCTGCCTATGCTTCCTGGCAAGGTATGAAATCTGGCAGAGGCTGTATGGCGCAGCTGGGCGGATTTGGGAACATGAGAATCAGCATGTGCGAGTCAGGCTCCCAGGCACGCTGCCTGCAGGCTGGAAAGCTGATCTCGAGGATTGCCCCAGAAGGACCTTGAACCTTTAATGATGATGAAATTGTTGTACCTTTTCTTAATTTCATTTTGAACAACCACTTGAAAAGGATATGAATGTACCAAAATTTTAATAGCTATTTTTCTAAGAGGGTTGAAGGGTGTTAAAATGTACAGGGCAGAGGTGGCACTGAATCGGAAGATTGCCTTCCCTTTATTCAATACTATAAAGGTCTGAAAAAGAGAAAGAAAAGACATTTTATCAGTGTTTATTCACTATAGATTCTTATTTAAAAACAGTTACAAGTAAGAAATCACCAATATTGTAACTTTTTGAACAGTTCATACACAAAAACCATGAGTAATTTTTCAAATAAAAATATTTCCAGTACTTACCTGATGAATCTGACATATGAGAATGCAATTAATTCAATTCATTAATGTTTTTGTTTTACTTCTTCATTAAACACAGTAAAGTAATATTTCTTTTCATGTGTTTCTTGTAAATAAAGATGCATAAATTAGTAACTGAAATTATAATTTTATTTATGTTTTCCGCTAGAAAATTCTCCCTGTTTGGAACAGCACAAGCAGGACGTGGTGGTGCATTCCCTCCCCTCCTTTCCACCATACCTGTGGACTTTATTGATATATTAGTCTTGCTAACTAGAAATCCTTCTGGAAACTGGTTTAATAGACTATCCACTAATTTAATTTTGGGGTTTTTTTGCAAAAGAGTGATGGAAATAGCAGTAACATATACAGCCATATTTAGGTAGGTCTCTGAGGACTGGACATCTGAATATACCTTACTGGAGAAGAGCAAGAGACAATTCGAAATGATCTTCCTGCACAATTGTGGTTTTCAGGTGTGAAACTTTCCCAGAGAATACATATTTTAAAACTTTAACTTTTCCTATCTATGGAGTTAATCAAATTTAGAGAAACTTGCAGGCATGCAACCCTTACTTCAGAGAATTGTCGAAGACTCTGTAGGTTAAATGTCTCAAATAAATCCACGAGCCAAAGATAAACAGTATAAGCACAAACCCTGCAAATACTGCTTTGTTTCCACTGCAGACCATGATGGCTGCATCTGCCCTAATACTACAGAACAGAAAATGTGGGCTGTTGAGTTCTTTTGTGTCACTAAGGTGCTCCTCAACTGCAAGATCAATCAGAAAAGAATGAAAAACTGTGCAGAAGGAAGGAAAGTCCAATAACTCAGAAGAAATCTGCATCCAGCGAAAAGCGACGATGCAAGAATCATAACGTAAATTCAAATGAATTTAAAGGAAAATGTATAAAACTGCTTTTTTTTTCCTTTTTGTTTTTTCCATTGTCAGAGGTTTATATTTTGCGCATGAGCTATGAGAAAGCCCCCCTGATTTTTGTTAAGTTGCTGATGAAATGAGCTGTAAACTAGAATTCCAGTGGAAGCGTGGGAAAGGGCGTGTTGGTTTCAGCTGGTATCCATGCCATCAAGTATTGCTTCAAGACTGTAAGCAGTGAACTACATGACTCTTTCCAGGAAGTCTGGTAGACAGGGAAAACATGCCAAGGAGGTTCAAGAAGGACAATGCTTCAGTGTGCTGGGATTTGGAAAGTTTAGAATGTATGGACCATGAAGTATAGATATGAATGTCTAGAAGCCTACAGGAAGTGGAGAGAGATGTGGAGATGGGGTTTACTGAAGGCACAGAAGCAAGGATTAAACTGTGAGGAAAAGCTGCTCCAGTCCCAGTGGCTTCTTCCCTGAGCTGTCCCTCTGTCACAGCTCTACACAGAACACCTTCTCCTACAAACCAAACCCCTCAGGAGTAAGGGACACTACCAGGCAAAGTTTACACTGTCTTGAGTACAAACTCCACTTCTGCACAGAAATGGAGAAACCACATGTGAAGCTGAGGACAGTCTGAGCTAATGTTTCCAAATTACGCATCCAGTTCAAGTGTACAGGTAGCAGCCTGCAGAGGACCTGACCTTATCTGAAGCTTTCATTTCAAGCACTGAAACAACCAACCAGATGAATGACTTTTTGGCACAATGCTTAAAAGCCTCACGCCCCAAGGGGAGGGTGAATTCCTCTGCCAGGTCTGTCCCCAGCCCCCGGGACTCAGATCTCAGACGCCTCCAGCTCATGCTCTTTTTTGTATTTATGAGGTAGTTGACAAAATGCATTAAAAAAAAATCACACTTCCTACTAACTCTGTATCTAAGACTACTGCATCTTCATTTAGTCAACCTACATTTTTTAAAAAAAATCTTTGAACACAAGCATATTAAACATACATCTATTTTCAAATGCCTTATGGAAAATAACAGCACGCTGGCACAGTTCCAGTTTCAGTTGGAAGCTGCTGCTATTTTAGCTGTTCTACTTTCTGCTGCCCTGCATAAGCAGAACCAACAAGACATAAATTCCCTACCTCAGTTTTAATTTTTCACTCAAAGCATCTTTGTGACTTGAGCTTTCAGAATGACTTTGTTGGTCCTCTAGCTACTAGCCTTAAACATGAATTAAAACTGTACCTTATTCCTGAAGGAGAATTTTCATTAAAAAGTGGAGGTAAGAGCTGATATGCAAGCCCTGCTATGCCTGCTATATCTCACTCCACTCTCAACCCACATGCAAGCCGATGTGTAGGCAGTGTGGATGAACATGAAGTATTGTACCCAAAGCTGTCAGGACAAAGTAGACATACACTAAGAAAAACTAGATAAATTTTAAACAAATTGTAAAATTAATGCTTGCATATGAAGGATTATGTATAAATTTCAGGCCTTATGTTTTATTCATTTTTATAAAGGCACAAAATTGACTCACACTGAAAGTATTTGAGAGTGAATATAAATTCAGAGTTCCCTGAAGGGAAGTCCCTGATTTGCTGCTTTTTGCATTTGTAACCTAAAACCCAATCCATCTTTTGCCACATTTGAAATAAAGCCAGAAACTGAATTCTTAGCAGGGCAAAGGAGGAGGAGTGTTTTGAGAAGATGTAGCTAAGAGAGAAGAGTCAACACTGCATAAAGATAAGGTCTCTGAGAACCTCTTGGGATAAAGAGTTCCCAAAACCTTATTTCGCTGCTCCTTCCTCCTAAGTTAGCTTTAAATGCAGTTTCTGGAAGGCTGGATTTAGTGCACTATGTGCTACCCCATTGCATTTCCACTCTCTGAAAGACAGGAGCAGATACAACATTGAGCTGAGTCCTCAGCTTCTCTGGAAATGCTCCTGGAGCAGGTAGAACAGGAGACTCATAGCATATGAGAAGTTTCCATTTCTTGGGTTTGTGGTTATCTTTTGAAAGTATGTCTTCTAACTTTCTTGTTTTGCTAGAACTTTTCACTTAAAAATTATTGCACAACTATGAAAATATCCAAAATTGTTAGTGAATTCACTTTGCTGGTGTAATAAATTGAAGCAATTTTACAGAATCTTTTTGGGTTTTTTGCAACATATTAGACATATTTGGGAAACCCATAAGCAAGTGATTTGATCAGGTTAGGGACTGATATCATCAAATGCCAGGAGAAAAGGAGGCATCTTTGCTGACAGACATTATCAGATCCTTCTGGCAAGAGGCAGAGCATAGAGTGGCAATAAACAATGTCATATCTCTATCCTAGCAGGAGGAAAGTGAAGTTTTTACCCACTTAGTTCCACCTATTCTCTCCCTCCTCTTTAAAGTAGCAGTCTAGATTCAGAGGAAAAGAGCCAGCGCTTAAAGTATGAAACCAAGTGGACGAGATTTTGATTCATGCCCGCAGGTCAGGGTCTTAGGGGATTCCATCTGATCTTTTCTCTCTAGAAAATGCAGTGAACATCGTTGATCCTTTCTGATGGCAGCTTGAGCACGAACAGGCAGGCAGTATTATACCGGGAACACACAGATTTGGACTTACACAGAAGCAGAACACAAAATTAGTGAAATTCCTGTTCACTTTTAATCAATTTTGGATTAAAAAAAAAAAGAGCATTGCAACCTTTTAGGATGCTAAACTTCACAGTTCTAAAGACCAGCATTATTAGGCACCACAGTCAGCATCATTTCAGTATAATGAAATCATAAGTATAGGAGAACATTATTCTGTCTCATTCTCTATTAAACTGGATCAAATCATGGCATGCATAAACTTTTTGCTTAGAAAAAGCAGTCTCAAGGATGGAACATAAAACACTCTAGATGACATTTAAACATTCACCACATGAAAAATAAAGTGATCTTGATCAATCTTGGTATAAAGAATAGGAAAAAAAAAAAAAAAAGCAAGAGAAGTGCAATATTTGCATATAAGGCAAATGATAGCTGTCTTCATTCATGACTCAAAGTTGTAGCTAAAAAAAAAAAAAATCCTAAAATTCCTATTCAGCTTTTCTAAATAAATGCAGTGACCAATGCTGTGAGCAATCATTTCTATTCCCTATTCAAAAGTCTGGAGGCCAAACCTTCTGGTAGTTTCTGTCAACAAACAAGCTAGAGTTTATGCAGAGATCTTAACAGAGCTCTGAAGAAACAGTGGCACCTGGTAATCCTGCCCTTGCCCTAACCCTTTCTTGCAAGTAAAATATTTTCTTTCATTCTGGTGTTTTTCATTAGATCCATGACATTTCAGATAGATGCCTCACCAGGGAGAAACATAACACCTCTAATGATTGTGCAGCACTTGTCACACTGTCACACTGGAGAGCAGTTTCTTGACTTTGCAAGGTGGAATTCAGAGAGGGGTAAAGAAGCAGAAATATTAAACATTACAGAGATAAACATAACGAGCATTCCTACGTGTCTTCCTAGAGATGTTCACTTCTGCATCAAGCTTTGCTCAAATTATTTCTCCTTCTGACACTTGCAGGAGCATCAGCAGCTGCCAAAATTGTCGAAATACAAGTGAAATGAGACATAAGTATTTCCAGAATTCACATAAAGCTAGATAATAAAATCTAGAAAAGTAAAATTACAGGTGAAAAATTGAAATAGGCATTGATTTTTTTGTTAGGAACACCTATTATCCTCTTGAAGAAGGAAGGAAGGAAGAAAAAACAGAGAGAATTGAAGCATTTGAGAAATTTTTGCCTTGTCTTAGACCGACAGGTCTGTTTCTATTTCTATCCTGTAGAAGACTAAAGCATGTGCATAGAGAGAATATGTGGATTTCAGCAGAAAGAAGAGAATCTCAGAGGGTATGTGTTTGGACCATACATATTTAGAGGGCAAATGAAAAGATTCTTCCTTTCAAGTAGTACAGAAACTTGACTGAATGCCTTCAGCTGGTTTCTCTCCATTTCTTGCAACTCTATCACCAGACCTGGCTGACTTAGTAAGTTTTCAGTAGCATTTGCGAAGGGACTGAAAGGGTCCTCCATTCTCAAGGGCTTGAAAGTCATATCTATCACAGGTCATACCTATCATGGATCTGTTTTCACTGCCAGACACAATAAGACAGATTGATTTGGCTATAAAGGTCCAGGATGAGCTGTGGGCAGGTAGAGATAAAATTATATGGAATACTGTATCATAAACAGACACAATTAGTACAGAACTCTACAAGACCTGCTTTTATAGAAACACATCTTTTATCTTTGTAAAAGTAGAACTGTGATTTAAAGATAAATCTTCATGTGCTGTGAATGGCAGATAAAGGCTCTTTCAGAGGCGTCAGATAATAGAGATAAAAATATTGCTCTTTTACACAGTATTTTCTCTCTTGTCAAAATAGGACTCATAAATCACATGAAATTTAGCAAGCTGAGACACTTAGAACACAGTAGTTTGCAAAAGTCAAAATAACTCCTATCTTAATATTGACAGTTTTTACAATCATTGAATACAGTAATTGAAGTATCATCCAATCTAGCTACAGATATAAAGCATGAGCTTTTTCTGCTGCTTGTAGGCTATGCAACAAGATCATTCTAAAAGGATTCCAGGCCTGTCCAAGGCCAGTTTCACTAAAACTTTAAAAACAGTTTTACACTCTTTTTTGTTACATTTACTGCTTATCTGTTTGTTTTCCTGTTGATAGCACGAATTTCCTAAGCATTTGCTATCAAAGCAGATTTCTGTGAACAAAATGTTCTATGCATCAGTTCATGCTGTCAGTTTTAAATCTGAAGAACCTTAGAGAATTTTGGTATAGTCAGTATAAATGCATGTTCATTTTTAAGAAGTTCACCAAGTACATATGTATTACATATCCACTTGCTTATATAGGTATTACATATTGCTGGTATTTCATTTAAATGTTCCTTTGATATAAAGTCCAAAGAAATAAATTTGGGGGTAAATAAAAAGAAAAGGGTGAAAAGCTGTTAACCATTAAGGCAAACAAGTTCTGGCTGCAAACTAACATACTGAAGTAACAAGCTATATGATCCACTCCAAGAAAATGAAAGGACCATGATAACGCACTCCGGGCACATGAACAAGATTGATATTAGACTCACTTTTTTATTGATGTAATATGGGTCCATGTCTTCCAAGGGCTCAGACACCATTCCTGGAGGTATGTCACCATATATAAAGGGGAGGGTTTTTCCTGCCTCCAAGTCACTGTTTGGTTTTGGCCCATTTTCATCATCATCTTTACGATCTTGTTTAGGGTTCTTAGCTTTTTCTTCAGCAATGCGTTGTTCAATAGCTGCAAGAGACTCTCTAGTGAAGTATTGGAAGCTGTCTGGTCCTGGTGGTACAAGCACTGACTGCTCCATCTTTTCATCCTGCACATTTTAATTACCATTTATTCTTCTGCATAGGAAAATACTAAAAGAAAGCAGAAAAAAAATCAAATAAATGTGTTGAAATCACCAAGTAAGAAAGATATAGCAATTATTTTCAAGTGCAATTGTTTTTGCTATGTTGAATTGTTAAAATAAACAATTTGAAAATTATGTGAAGAAAGACAAAGTAAGCAGTTCAGTTGGTGATTTGGCATTTTAAGAAGCACTTGTGTTGTTCATACACTAGTTATTGAAACTGTAAAAATTTCTCTGCTTCAGGACTATGCCAGTCTTTTACTCCAAATAAGGAAAAGTATAATAGTTAAGAATAATCAAATACATTCTTTCCTCACAACTCTAGTTATATTATGATCACATTCCTCTGGAATCAATCAGGATTACATTGATGACTATAAATAGAACACTTCAACAGAGCTAACACAGAAAATTTCACTGACATCAGCAAAAGTACCAGAAAACATCCACTGTCAAATCAGAACTTCCATTTAAAAAAACCTCAAGTCTGTATATTATTAAGTATTAAAGTAATGATTCCAAGTAAATTTTTGTATGGGAAATTCTTTTAGATAAGAAGAAGAGCAATTGCCTAGTATTATTTCAGTTTAGCTGTTACTGTGTGTCTGGTTCTTTATAAATTAGCTATAATTGGAAAATTCTGAAAGTTATACATATTTATTTATATATTGCAATTGCAAAAATAAACCTGTTGGGAAGAAAAAAAGAAGAATAGAAGAAGTCCTGTTAAGACTACCGATTTGGCATCTTCCATGCTGCTGAATGAGTTTCTGATGACACCAGACATACAATGAAATGTATATTTGGTCTCACAATAGTGCATATATCCCTCAAGCCTGAATGTAAAGAGATAAATGCAGTCTCCACCCTTTGCAGAGATCCTTATGAAATGATCAGTCAGTCTTTCCAGAGACTCAAGTGTCAAGGCAGGTCAGCATTCACTGAAATAAGCTAGAGATATGGAATGAAAGAAAAGTAGGAATACAAGAGATGGTTGGGGGTTTTTTTCAGTTTTTTTTTGGGGGGGTGGTTTGTTGTTTTTTATTTCATACAAACGAAAACAAATCAGAAAGTGACAAACAACCCCAGGAATTGTAGAAAGATGCTGGAAATTAGGAAGGAAATATAGAAAAAAGTGGTTATGAAGAGATTGAAAATGACTGAAGAATTACAGAAGAAAACGAAGAATGCAAAAAGATAAAAAAATAGGAACTCTGAAGGATTAGCAATATAAAAATGACATGAAAACAAGGAAAAATAAAACATAGGTGGAAGAACAGATTACTGGGAATGGAGCAGAAAGGTTAGCAAATACAGATAGGATAACTTTCTACTAAGTAAAAGTCAATATGGAGAATAAGAAATTAAATGACAAATAAAGGTAGAAGAAAGAAAAAGAAAGCTGAGAAATAAAGAAGGTCACCAAAATATATTAAGTAATAAACCCTAAATTCTCCTGGTCAGTAGTACGAGGGTGAGCACAACATCTTAAACACATATATGTAGTAAGTACTTGAATATAGCGTATAAAAAAGAAAGAGGGGTGAAAGTGCTTAAGCCTCCACAAACTCAAATATCTTGATTTCTAAAAAAAGTTAAAACTTCCCCTATTTCACACAGGTGTATAAGACCATCACACCACAATCCTCTCCTCTCCTCTCCTCTCCTCTCCTCTCCTCTCCT
>VWYP01014477.1:260378-278248 GCA_013400435.1 Pycnonotus jocosus
CCTTGTCTAAAACCACCACAGCAAACAGCCCTTGGTGTTCCTGCCACAGGATCCAGTGAGGGCACCCCAAGCCAGAGGCCTCCTGGTGCAGTGGGAGGGAGGTGCTGGACAGCAAGAGGGCTGATCTCCTGTGTTGGAAGGAGATGGACAGCCAGTGAGCTGTCAGCAAAGATGAGATCTGAAGCCATAGGGTGCTGTGTCAGGATCACCTTTCAGCTTGGTCAATGTCCCCACCTGGCATGCAGGACAAGGATTAGGTCAGGATTTGCCTGCAGGTGCACAGAAACAAAATGCTTCACAGCCATTAGTTACGTTGCAAGAACACTTGATCCAGCTACTGTGTTTACGTATCAAGTTTTAAACCAGCAAATGCTGTGGGCTTTTCTAACAATGTGTATATTTCTTTATATAGAAAGGAATTCCCCATTATTTTTCTATAATTAATGCTAGAATGTTCTCTGGTCTGTCAATTGTACATGGAGCTAGCTAGCTACACCTTTAGATGTAACTAAATCTAAGTAGGCTGTACTTAACAAGATCTTTCAGTGGGCTTTATGAAGATTACCTACTTTTTATCCTCTACTTAACAGATTAGAGGATGATATTCCAGATACCTTTTCCTCTTCTTCATACATTTCAATGATTATAAGCCTTGAGAATTGCAAATAGAAATGTTCTATAAATTTAAAAGTCAATACTAAATACATACAGAATTTACTACAGTCTTAATCCCAAAATGCTTTCATCTCTCATATGGCAGTGCTTAACTAATAGATTTGTATTTCCTTTACTATAGTCAATAGATGTATTCTCACTTATTTGTGATGGAGATAGACAAAAATTGATACCAGTCCAATTGTTCAACTGCTATCCTTCTGATTTCCATAAAGTGATTTATTAAATATGAATTGAATAACTACAAATTGCTTACCTAATCCAAATGGGTTTATTTTTTTCTTTAGCACAGCACCAGTAATTTAACATAGAAAATAATATAAGAATACCCAAAATATTAATTCCTTACTAAGTTCTTTCCTACTCTTCTATAGGGAATGAGATTTTTTCCTTCTACATTTCCATGTCTCAGTGACCTTCCTATGAGCAGTGCAAAACATTTCAAATTTTGGAAAATAAGGTACTCAGAACATCTGAGAATAGAACCATTGTTTCTTCTGATATTTCCCAGGCAAAACATACTCACATATACTTTGTAGTCTGCATTGTAAGCCAGATGACTGCAGAGCACACTCAGCATGCAGGGATCAGACCATGTGCAGACCACAAGCAGAGTAGGTCAGAAGTTGCTCAGCTGCCTGTGTGCAAGTGCACAAAGCACAGCTGATCTGCCCATGTGTGTAAGCCTGAGGCAGCCAGAACTACACTGGATTAGCACACAGAGGTACACATATCCATGCAATCACTGCCCTCCTGGATGGGAGCTACTGTACACATCCTGTCATTTTAGATCTATGCATTCTTTGGGAATGACTAAACTATCAAACACCCAGAGAGCATCTGCATATTTTCATAGTCTTCAGTTTTTCATCTAAATAGTTTTTCTAGGCAAAGTAAAGGGACATATTGGAAATAGAAGAAGGGATGGAGCCTTGTCAAACAATGATGTCAAATCAGTTACACAGTGCTCCTTGAAAAAGTCAATTCGACAATACATAACTCTCTGAAATTAGAGACAATCTTGAAGATTATTTCCTAATCTGATATCATATAGTACTTTCTGTCAACTTGCATATCCTTCATACCATCTTAACAAGAGTTTCTAGAGAGTTTGGTCAGGAGGACCTTAGCATACCTGCAGAACTACAGTGTTGCAAATACTTAAATCTTAACAAGCGAATTTCTTTGTATTATCCATACACTTAAATTTGAAAATGAAACATGCTTTGATGTTTTACCTTCTGGTCTAACAGCCATAAATTAAAATTTAACTGCTGCAAAATAAAGATAAATTAATGAATTTACCTGTAAACTCAGAGAGCCCAGATCTCATGTTATAACAATTTGCATCATTCATTGGCACAATTTCTCATTACTTTTAATTTATCAATGACTCATTATTATTCTTGTCTTCAGCATACAGAATAATTTACCTTCCTCAAATTGTGGATCTGTGGGAGGAGAGGAAGAAAGTCGTGGGAAGCCACTACACAGTTTTGTATGTGTGGCCTCAGAACCAAACCTGTGTCTACCCTGTCTGTCCCAATTATAGGATTACCACAGGTACCAAAGGTAAGTAGGATATCCAAAGCAATAAGCTTGGCAGAAGGGCAGGAATCAGATTGGAATATTGGAACTACACAACTTTTTATGGCTCCCTGTAGCTCACATATAAAATTAAATTTAATTCTCATGGACAGCTTTATAAGGGAAACATCCATATTACCAGACTGATAATAGGATTCTCCCATATCTTTTTTTATCATCTTCTTGATGTTCCCTCTTAGCCTGGATAATGCAGATTTGGCACAAGGACTTGCTTGCATTACATTACTTAGACTTGGATAACTGCATTTATTTAATGCATATTAATTTTAAATAAAGGGTAGGTACAGTAATACTGCAGACATCAGAATAGGGTACACAGATATTCACTGAGCCGAAAGCAAGGGAACCTCTAACTAAAATTGAGAGACTGGACAGGAGCAACACAAGATCCAACCAGTATGGTTATTCATGCATTCTCCATTTATTAAAACAAAGTTGCTGGTTATATAGAAATCCAGATAGTTTACAGTCAGAGGTAGCTTCTGATTGGAATACAGTGTGAAAAGAATGCAAACAATTTCACCCTTAAAGAACCCCCAGTGCAGATACTGTAATTGACCTATCTAATACTTAACCATACCTTAATTACAATTCTTACTGCGCCACAGGCCTGGCAGTGCAGCCCAGGCCCAACTCTGAGGCCCAGCTCTGAGGCCTAGCTCGGGATAGCTCAGATTTCATTCCATAGCAGATCATGACCACCTTCCCTTAAAAATTGTTCCACACTGAGCTATAAATAAATTATCTGAAATACTGGAAGAAACCAAACAGTATATACCAGTTTAAGTGAAAGTTTATGCAGCTGGATATTTCCATTACCTAACCTGAGGCACAGAAAGGGTCACTGAAGGGGAGAGGATGACTATTTAATTTGCCACAAAGTTGCAAAGAGCCATGAGGTAGCTATGTGATTCAGGAAGGCAGTTCAGTGCTCAGTCTGGGCTGCCCAAAAGAACAAACAGGGATAGCAAATGCAGCTCATGTCTGTGATAGCCACAGTCATACAATTGCTTAGTTTATATTGCATGAGTATTTATGTTAAATTCCCTCATCAGCTCCAGGGACTTCAAAGCCACACTTTCTATCAGTCAGCAAAACTCTCACATGACCACAGCCAACAGAGCATCTGATTTCTCCTTCCAGTGCTCCACCATCACTGTGCAGGAATGAAATAAAGATTAATGGGATAGAAAGTAAGCGTGTAAGAAAACGTGAACTTGACATGCTAAAGGTAAGCTTTCATTTGGGAAGGCAATCATGGCTTCTGATTCCTGCTCCTAGAGCTATTTCTCGCTTGAGAAAAGTCAGTTGAAAATCACTAGGGGTATATTAGCTGAGAAGAAAAAATGTAGCACTAACTATGGGAAAAGAGGGTTTACTTTTAGTGTTCACTCACAACTAATTTTCTATAACTCAGGAAGAAAATGCAAACATAGGTTTTAAAAAATAAAGCAAAGAAAAATAAGCTAGCCTTCCTCAAAAAGATAACTAGCCTGCAAAACCCCCATGCTGGTAAAATCAGGATGCTCCCTGTGAGCTGTTTGCTGCAACCTTTTCTCCCACTAACACCTAGATTTTCAGTCCTGTCCTTGTGTCTTGTTTAGAGGAAATTAGAAAATCATATGATGTAGATACAATATACTATCCATCTCTATTAATTATATATATATGTATGCATTGTTGAAATTGCTATTCTCAGTATATTTTTAAATTCAATTAATGTATCTCTAAACCAAAATATAGGTACTAGGTTTTGCTTTAGATTAAAAAGAAATAGCTTGCTTTGGCTTACTGCTTTGCTGATCTAATTCCAAGTCTAATTAATTGCAAAAAAGTCTTTTCCATTTTAGAAACCTGAAAAAAACCAAAATTAGTTATGCCATTTCATAGAAAGAAAGAAAATATTTTAATGGGACAAGTCACAATGAAGCTACATTAGTAGCTCAACCTCATCTGAGCAAATGCATTTAATTGCTTAGAACTACTGGACTGCTACCAAGCTGAATGGGCTCTCTGCTTACTCTGTTCCTGCAGCATATTTTGTGCAGCAAGTGACTGCAGTACAGAGAAGCAATCTTTCTGCTTTCTTTCATTTGATCAGAGCACTGACCCCTTTTACTGACAATCTTCATTACTAATTCAAGTTTAATTTTCTTAAACATCTGTTTCTTAAACATCTGTTTATATTTACCTTAGCAAACATATTAGCACCTTTCTTCAGTTAAAAAAAAAACAAACAAAGCCATGTAGGCTATGCAGTGTAGATTACATAATGCTACTGATTCATTTTACATTATGGTAAAATTGAATTTAAGACAAGATTTAAATTCTGGTCTTGGCATATTACCATGCTTGGGAAAGAAATAAAAGTTGATGGGAAACAGATTGCTCCATACTCTGGAATGATGCAATATTTGCAGGGCTAACAAACTCAAAGACATTGCCATACTCAAATTAGTGGGTTGCCTGACCCCATTAACAACATTCTGGTACTTGCTATCTCATATGGTCAGTGGAAAGGCCAGAAGCCTGAAAGATATAATGACAAAATTATTTGTTTTATAACAAATTTAGCAAGCACAGATTCCATTCTTGAGGTTTTCTTGGGTCATGGAAGCAGATGCAGAAACAACAGGAATGTGTTTAATGTACAAGACAAAAAAAAATCAATCATAATTAAGGAAACAAAAAGTGTTTCTGCTTTTCATGCACAATGATGGGGCCACTGTGAAGTAATAAACCCTCCAAACTGTAGAAACTTGTACTTTTTATACTGCACAGCACTCCAGACACCATATGAAAGCAACTTTTGAAACTTTATCCCTTTACTTTTACACACTGTGCACTCAAGGCATGCTGCAGGATGTGCCTCTGCACGGTGCAGAGAGGAGGCAGTGGCAGCCCCAGCAATCCATGTCAGGAGCTGGGTGTCATCTGCTCAGTCACTGCGCTGCAGCACCCAAAGGGAGGGATCCATCTCACAGACTGGCTGTGAAGGAAGAGAATGCTCAAGGAATGGGAGATGCTTAAACCACAAACTAACTCTGCAGCCTAGGAAGCACTACTGCCACTGCATGACTTTGGGATGGTTCTATGGCCTCAATCCTCTTCTGCAGACCTCAGCCTGTCTCAGGTTTTACAGGATGCAACAAATACATGTGAATTAGGTGTTTTCCAAATTAATTGGTACACTATATGCTAATGCCATGCAGCAGGTAACACAAATCTGTAAACACATGACATTCGAATTTCTGTTTATGTGGGCAAGGCTCTACACCTTGATCACTGGCATCTTCTGATCCTGCTAAGGCAACTCCTTTGCAGTTCTCCCCTCATGTCCCTCTGAGTTTTGTGATTTTGAACAACTTCTACATTGATATATACTTATAAAGAGCATAAATCATAATAAATTTTGAAGCAAAACATCCAGTCATTCAAATTCTGAGCCTATCTGGTAGTTTTCTGAAGATCAGATAATCTCCTAAAAGCAGGCAACATTTACTTTATCAAATACAGTAATAAGCTATGTGGTTAAACATGGAATTGTAGTGCACATTTAGTGATAATTTTGCAAAAAAGCTATTCTCAAATATAGATACAGAAATATAAAAAAGGAAAGAAGTTTGAGATCTCTGGTTTTAATAAATATCACTCGGTGCACATGAGATGCACACGAACTACATTAATGAAGTTAATGAAGCAATAAAGTATTTGACAAAGTTTTCTATCTTGCATGCCACCTTGAATTCAAACTGATAGATTACAAGGTCTGTATAATGTGAATCTGTTTGTGTGGCTCCACCTGTCAAGATGGGAATTCTAATAGGAGATCAACATGGTAAACTGAAGGCCACAGCAAATAATTTCAGCAAATAATATCTCTTTCCGTCTCAACTTTTCTGATTGAAAAATACCGTATTTCCCATTTTATAGGATTTGTGATTGGTGATTTAGTACTTTTGGCTATTCTCATTCAAATCCACACTTTTGTCTTTTCATTAATTGAAAATACTCTTGTATTTCTCGTTTTTAATGTTGTATTAGAGATTAAAGTGTTTTGGATTTTTTTTTCTAATTAATAATTTTTAGTTTATAATAGTGAGTTGTAATGCCTTCTGGTATTTTGGCATTGGGTGTCCAGGGCAATAACTGAAATAGTTTAAAGATAAATTATAAATTAGTAATTGTTGTCCTATAACTCTTTACTCCACTAATAGCATTCCAGTGTGAAGGTTATTTCTAGTCATACTAGATGAGAGAAAGCTTCAGCCACTCAACATCCCAGAGTCAGGTATTGATTTACAATACACCCAGCTGAGAAAAATGAGCAGAGGCATTCCTCAGCATGTCATGTTTCTTGTCTGATCAATGCATCTGAAGACAGGGCACCATTTCCTACCACACTGAGGGCCCAGCAATGTTTCTGCAGGTATTGTATGAACAATCCAGAAGCATTTGTATAAATAAGCTTACAGTGAGAAACCAAAGAAAGAAACCTCCTTTTTAAAAAAAACATTTCTCAAAGCACTTAAGCACAACAATGAAAGAACACTAAATAAAGATTAAGAATACCCAGTTCAGAAAAACTAGTCCTTAGTATGTCAACAGTGAACACTGTCAGAGAAGAGATCAATGTAATTTGTAGGGTCATGGCTCTAAGGAATTGAAGGACATTTAAGTCTGAGGGAAACATGCACAGTTAAGAAGCTTAAAAATATCTATGTTTCATTCATTGTGAGTCAAGGACAAATTGGGGACTTCATATCATAAGTGGAAATGACATCAAACAGATTTTAATTTGACTTTGAGGAAAAAGCCTATGAAAAGTATAAATACAGAATAATGTTCAGTACCTAGCAATTTTGAGTAGGAGTTGGTTTGTTAAACCCATTTATGTAGTTTTCCATATTTATTACTCTTAAAATTCTTTGTCTTCTCTATATTTAAAATTTCATCAGGAGGTATGAAAATGTCATGAAAATTTTTGTTCTCCCTTCCTCTTTTTCTTTTGTTGCTCAGACATTTTTTCCTTCAGAAATCTTTTTGTCTTTCTGGTAAATCCGTGGGGAGTTTAACATGGTCCTTAGGTGGATCCTAGAGTATGAGATGCTGTCTCCCTCCCTGCATGCCTCTTGGAGCCTTCCCAGGCAGGCAGGCTTGCTGGAAGCTGAGGGCTTTGGGATTGTTTTGGGCTTGATGGCATCAAGGCTGGGTTTGCAGGTGATGTGGTGGTGAGGTTAGGCTTGCTGTGGCTCAGTGATGAGGGAATTCTTGGGTGAATTACATGCTGACCACAGAAGCTTGAAGCAAGCCAGCAAGTGGGAAGCTGTGCATGTATCTGAAATATCCCAAACACCACTAAGGTAAAGATAAAAATTGTTACCACTGTAAAAGACAGTTAAAGCCAGGAAAGAGTGCAAAGCAAAAGGCATTTATTCAGTGAGAACACCATGATGTGATGCATAACAGGTGACCAAAGCACAAGACTCTGATTAGGCACCTTTAACTATCCCCTTAGTGATTGTGTCCTCTTAGAAGAAAGAACCTCAGTGAAAATGTGCATTAACTTATCTAATCTTAAGATGTTTCTTTTGAAATATAAGCACATAGATTTATCAGCAGCAGTATGAAATGTTAAGATTCTGTTTTACAACCTATTTTTCTTGGGCTACATCTGTACTATATTTGACAGAGTGGAGCAAAAACTTTATTCTGTCACAACCTGCTTTTGAGGCAACATGAGGCCTGTACTGCCTTTTACAGGCAGTTCTTCTGGACTTGGGAGACAGTATGCTTTCAAATCTCCAAATCTGAAAAGTCCATTTTGAGTTACTTTTGATTTTGTGCCCTGAACAGCAGACAGCCATGTTCACACTGCAGGTAAATGGGTTTACACAGCTGTGAAGTTTACCTGTTCAGAATAGCATCAAAGCTGTCCAAACCACACGAACCCTGCTGAAAGCAGGAAGAATGGATGGATGTAGTCATTTTAGTCTCCAAACTCTTTCAGAATCAACCTATTTATCCTGCATTTAGTCCAACTGACCCAAGTCTTAATTTCAGACTTCTTCTGCTGCCATTGCTGGTGCAAATGTCCTCAATTTCTAGATGTAGTGATTCATACCAGACTATGAGTGCTTAACACAGCAGCTCAACACATGAAAGGCAACCAAGCCTAAGGGCTGCTGAGGTTAGTGGAGCCTGTGCTACTAGCAGTCATAATGAATCTGACTCTTATATGTGTCAAATGTTCTTGTCTAAGTTTCGGAGCCAAACTATAAATCATACTGTACTCCCCCTGCTGCCATACATATCTAAAGTCTGTTTTCCATCATTCTTACAAAGAAACAATGAAGTTTCTTTGCCCTTTACAAAAAATTCTGTCCTTATTCAGAATGATTTTCTAGCTAGTTGCTTCGGCTCCATCATTCTGCTGTATAAATTCTCAGAAAGAAAATTGCTGCCTCTCAGAGGCCCTTTGTAGCCTTTCTTCATTATCTTGACTTTAAACTTTTAGATGTTAATTCTGTTCTTTAAATTTTCAATTTCCATCAACATTGTAATTCTGAAGATTTCCAGTCACATTTAGGAGATACAAATCTGCAAAGACCCCTCATTTTGCTTATGCTCCTTTTAACCTTTTCTTTTTCAAGACACCTTCTAAAACTCTTCAGTGGTTAGGCTGCTCATCTCCCAAAACTACTCCATCACCTTAAAGGTCTTCTTTACCCCTGTGAAATCTGAGCATTTTTCCTTGTACTTGGGTTGTACCATGGTTGGAGCAGCAATTCCCTCCCTCTCTGTATTTGAACAGCACATTCAGATTAGGATCCAACATTCCATGTCTGAACTCCTGCTTATATAGACATCCAAAAATACCCATATACCATTCCAAGACAACCTGTAATACTGGCCACAAATCAAAGTAGAATAATCTGCAGGTAAGAATCTGGACGTTAAGAAGTGTTAAAATTCAAGAGTGTGTACTTCAGATGAGCAATATGAAGGAATGGGCTCAGAACTGAGTCTGGCACAGCCAGAGAGTAGGAAGTTTTTAATAACAAAGTTCCTGAAACTTTCAGAAGTAAAATACACCTTACAACACTGCAATATGGTAATTAACAGGGATGACACATGAATGTCTCAGAAAACCTGAAATCTGTCTTGATTTAATCCCCCAAAGCAGTTAACAAATCCTGCTTCAGCAAAGCCACTTGAATTAAAAGCATTACACAGAGAAGGACAGACCTGCAGACCTCTAAAGAGAAACAGCTCACTTTGTGGACTTCACCTCAGAATACTGCTAATCACAGTTGCTCTGCCCTCAGCCATTATTTAGCCATCTCCACAATCTCTTCCCACATGAAAGAGAGAAAATGGCTCATATTTCCTATCTGAAACTTATCTGAACAGACAGCTAAAGGCAGAAGGCATCCTTTTCCAAAGTGCTAAGTAATCAAGAATTCACACAAAAGTCACTATAAAATTCTTGTCACTATGTATAGAGGCACTGTATTTTTTGCCTCAGCACGAAAACACAGACTTAAATATATAAGCTTAGATGCATTGTATGCAATTTCAGCCTTATACCATAGTCAATCTTACTTTAATCACAAGAGGGGAAAAAAAAATATTATCAAAACTGACCAGTTTCCTGCATTTCAGAATTCTGCAAAGCATGTAACCCTGAGTAATAAATGTCACTTCTGAGACCCACAGAGAAGTATCATGTGCAAGGCAGTCAAAGGAAAAGGGAGGCAAAATTCCGAATAAAACACTATTAGAGAGTTAAATAAAGCTTAATGTCCAGAAGACAGATTGTTTTGGAACAAAGAAATGGCTTTTAAAAATAAAATCTGTTGTTTACTACTCCCCTGCATTTTAAAAAAATTGATTAATTTGCATTTCTTCAGCCTTTATTTTTTTCTCTTCCCCCAAAACTCGTTGTTATTGTCTAGGAATTAGGCATGCAGATATAAGAGAGTGGGTATTGTATCAGCTGCTTTGCTTTCTCTTGCTAGCACATCTGATAATTTATCATTCTCTACTCTGGGGCAGTAAGCATTTTTGTTTCTCCCAGCAGAACCATTAAATATTATTTAGTGCTAGTTCAGTAGTAGTCTGAACTTAAGACTTCAGAGATGTACAGAAACCTGCTTGAGGGGTAAGCAGAGGGCAAGTCTGAGGTCAGCACCCACAAGTGACAGAGTGGCAGGCAGGCTGTGCAGCAGCTGGACAGCACATCACCCACAGCAAAACCACCAGCTGCACTGCTGGGAGGGAGAAGGGCTCTCACCAGGCTGCAGGCACAAAGCTCCCATGGACTGTGAGAATCCTTGGGACTGGCAGCACATGTAAAATTTATCAGTTTTTCAAAAACTCACCACAGAAAGTGCGTGCCCTTCTAAGCTGCTGGGCACTGTCAGCTCACTGCAGCGATACCCTGGGCAGAGGTTGATGCTGGCAGAGCACAGGAGACAATGGCTCTCTCTGGGCCAGACTGAAGTTTGTGTGGAACAAAGTGGTAGCACCCCTGCTATCTGCTAGTGTTGCAAGAAAAGAGTTTCAAAAATGATTTCAAAATAAAAACCTTAAAATATTGCTTGAATAAAAGTAATCTTCAACTGGATTTCTATTTAAAAGGTACTCACAGTAATCAAGATTTTATTTCCTAGTCTCATTGCACATCTATATCAGTAAAGCTGGAAACTTCTGTCTACTCTATGTCTCACCCAGGAAATATGACAATTCAGAGCAGGTACACTCCTCATACTTCACCATGCAACACTACACCTACACTAGCACTTCCAAATTTTCTAATTTATATTTAAATTAAAAGAAATAGGTTTATGATTTTATCTATCTAATATAGACTACACATATTTTATAATTTACATTTATGTTCTTATTCTTTGTCCTTGGTGTATAGCTGTTCCTTATTAGAAATGGACAGACTGGTGTCAGCCTCCACCCAGCACTCTTAGGATGTGGTTTGGTATTACAGGCTCCTAAGGGCTGAGGAGGGAAGGCACCTCTGAGGATCAGCTGTTGTGTGAGAATAAAGACATTTTGCAAAAATATTCTCAGGTGGCTCAGGTGGGTGGAAATTCTGCTTCTATAAAATGTTGCAGGCCATGTTATATTTGCCATCAAAAAGCAGATAGCAATATCCTGAAATAATATCTGGCAAGCTTTCTTAATCTGGGTGTGCCTAGAAAACATAATTTTACATAACTCCACAGTTCCAGAAGCAGTGCTATGGAGTATACTATTTTTCAGGATATTTTAAGTATATTCCATACATGTTTCTTTTCTCTGACCCTATATATATCATATTCATCATTCATTAAACAAAACCAATTTAATCTACCCTTAAATAGTAATTAATTTTTAATGATTCATATACACTGGTTTCCATGCAAAGATTCAGAATTTTTTGTTGGTTTTTTTTGTTTCAATCAAGTCTACTTTGGCATCTCATTTTGCAAGCTGCTTTTTAAATTGATTTTGCATTTCTTGTAAGTATTCAGTAATAATCTTTTACACTACAATTAAGATAGTTTAATTAGTATTAACCTCTCTGAAGGTGTGTCCCTCCATAAGACTGACTTTAACGGAAGAAAAAGAAGATATATATTTCAGATTTTTTTTCCGACTATAAACTGTTCCTAAAGGATACTCAAGACAGTATTGTACTGCTTCCTTCACAATTGTTAATTCAGAAGTTGCAACATTTTGTATCCATTAAATTAATGTTGTACTAGTTTGTGGATTTATTTAGCTTATTCTAAAACCATGTTCTAAAAAAAAAAAAAAATCTGCTCAATAAAATCTAACCATCTCTTCCTAGGTAACCATATACATTTTTCATTATATATATTTATATGGACAATATTTACTTTGTTTGCTCCATAGCTTAAAAGCCAATAGATTAACCAGTGGTAAGAAATACTTCTGGATCTGGGGACACAATCCCCTGTCTGCTAAAATGAGCTGATCCTGATGCAACTTCCACTCATTCTGGTGAGTAGTTTTCCTGCCAGCAGTTTCCCAAGGGGTTTGGGACGATGCTTCAAGAGTCAGCTCCCATCAGCAGTCTCCTGCTGACAGGGTGCAAAAGGTACTGCACTGGTAAGCACAAGACCCTTGCAGACACAGGGTATCCCAATGCCATTTAGTCCTGGTCTTAGACTGAGCCAAAATGAGTAAGAAAAAATTCATTGTAGCCCATAAATATTTTTTCTTGGAGTAAATTTTTTTTCAGCTGCTTCATTAATTCAGAGTAGTTGATTTGTAATATTTTGCTCTGAGGTGATATGAAGTTATGAAAACATAATAAAGGGTCATCCTTTCTGGTTTATCCCATGTATGTGGAAAGAGAAAATAAATTGAACTGAAGGCAAAAATACTCAGATGCAAGGTTTCTAGTCTACACTTGGATCACCTAGTTCATGTTTAAGAAAAAAAATTAAATTGTTGTACAACTTCTTTTTCAATTAAGCATGGTCAATGTACCCAGTATGGAATTCTGAATAGTTCTCGGTCTCTATCCATCACTGCACATTTCAAGTGATACATACATATATATATATAGATAGATATATAGGGCATTATTTAGATTTCATTTCAGAAAATAAATGTATCAGACTGGGTTTCTCAGCTGTGAAAAACACTGAATATGAACATTAAAAATAGAACTTTGAAATGGCTCCCGTACACTCACTTTATTTAATCAGATTCCGAAGTGTCCTAGTTCTTTCTAAAAAGAAAAACTATCAATTTAAAAATCTTTTTAATTAAATATATACTATTCTCCAGACAATATGGAAATTTGATCAGATTTGCATATATCCTTTTTCTACCCCTTGTATTCACACACTTGCCATGGTTCACTAGCAAAGACTATGTAATCTAAAAGAAACACTAAGAAATTAAGTAACTTTTTAGGACCCATTTTTTGCTCCTTCTTGATGTATTTGAAGCATTGCAGAGTGCATATACCATAGGGTAAATATTTTCAGGGGATGTTTATATGCTTTTAGGCAATCTTAGTGAAGATAGCTTTTAGTGGGTCTATTTTGGACTCTATATAATTTATTTTACCTCGTTTGTTATGTCTCAGATATCCACTATTTTTTTTGTAGACTCATAGTAAAACTGGGTTGGAAAAAAGAGATCAGAGGCCACCTAGTTCATCTCCCTGCCCAAGGCAAGACTGCTTTACCTATTTCCCAACAGATGTTTCATCTAACCTCTTCCTACAGACCTTCAGAACAAATCCCACAGATTTTTCTGACATTCTATTGCAGCTCTGCACTATCTGCTCCAGTAAAATATTTGTTCTCATATCTCATCTGGGTGAGGCCATTTCTTCGATCTTCACTTCCTGTCCCACCCACTCTGGACACAGAGAACAAAAATCATCTTCAGCATTCAGCTTCTGATGATCCACCAGCCACTTCACTTCTGTGCTCATGTGTGGGCTTACTCCAGGGATCCTGCAAAGCTTAAATTTAGAGAGTCCTGCTGAGACATTCCTAAGGGGAGCACCTATCACCTGCATTCAGAAATACCTCCATCACTATTTTCTCTTAACAAATAAATTCAACATTCATTTTAAACAAAGAAGTTAAACAAAATCAAAAAAATGAAGGCTCTCATTCTGAAAGAAACAACATTTGGTAACAGTATTGTGGTTGATACTGAGATTTGTCCTTTTTGACCAATGCCATCATTAAATAGAGTTAATAAAAAATTGAATCACACAACTCCTTGCATTTACTCCTAAATTCTCATTTCTGACCTTGACAGGATTTGAGGTTTTGTTTGGTTTTGCTTTTTGTTTACCAGGAGGATGATTATCAGGGTTTTTTTGATTTGTGTTCTGAAGTAATTTTAAAAAGCCAATTCTAGAAGCAAATTAGAGAGTCTCTTGAGGGCTAAGAGAAAGATGAAGATTGGTCTGCATGTTTACAAGGTACTGATATAAATTACAAAGACAGAGGGAATTAGAAGGAATAGATCTTGGAAGCTCAAACTGAGCTGGATGTTTCTGAGACTAGAAATATAGTTTTGTCTTTTTCTCAGAAACTTGTGAAAAAAAAAGGAAATCAATAAAAAGAAGGATGGAAACACTTTAAAACAGAGCGCTGGAAGAATGGTTAGAGATCCACTAAATACTGCTGAGACAGAAATGAGCAATGGAAACTTGGTTCTGAAAATGCAATGTAATGAGAATTTCATAGCAGAAAGAGGAAGGAGAGAGAGAACTTCTGTGGCTGATAAATTGCAACAATAAATAGCAGAGTGGATGAATCAGA
Organism: Pycnonotus jocosus; assembly: GCA_013400435.1. Lineage (NCBI taxonomy): Eukaryota > Metazoa > Chordata > Aves > Passeriformes > Pycnonotidae > Pycnonotus > Pycnonotus jocosus. The sequence goes on from VWYP01014477.1 coordinate 274,982, forward strand.
ATTGTAGATTTTCAAGTGACATTTAATATGGCAGGGAAAGTTTCTACCCAGATTTTTTTAACAAGTGCAAAATAAAATAAATTCTTTTTTTTTCAGAGTGAAAGAGAATTTTAGAAGAGCACAGAAGGGTACCTGAAGCCACCACTCACTGGCAAAAAATGGAAGAGACAGAATTAATGACTCAATAAGCAGTACAAGACAGCAATCCTAAAAACACTGAACACCCATGTACTTAGTAAAATATCACAGTGATTCTTTCAACAAATATTACTACTATTGAATAAAAAGAGATCAGTATATTTTACAGAAGTTGGACTAACCCCAGTATGGAAAGAGTGATGATTTCTCTGTCCACATTTGCTATTTAATTAATTTCATCACTCATACCAAATTTTCAGTTGTTTCCATCCAACTTCTATGTGTTTTTATGGATAGAAATCTACAAAGAATAAACCTACCACTAGAAAAATGGAAGGAACGTATCAGAACTATTGAGCTTTGGGAAAAAACATTTAGAGAATTTGCGTGACATTCTCCATCTCCCTACCATATTATGTCAGAAATATCATCTGTAGATTTTAATGGTTCAAATTTACTCAAAGGTTCTTTTTTTCCCCACATCTTAGAATATTTCAGCTTTAGGATTTTTTTTCAGTAATATGATCTCTTAAGTGCTCTAAAGTATTAGGCTAAAAAAAGCCTAATGGTATTTCTTCTCTAGTATGTCATACTGTCTCCATAACACTGATTGTCTCAGTTTAGAAGTGTGAATAAATATTGTTTAATTTGGTTTTTCTTCTGCTGCAGTCATTTTGGCACCAACAGAAAGTCTACAGGCCAAATACAGAACTCTTGAGGAGTCCCACTGCCTCCCACCTACATAAGCTGTTATCAATGGAGAAAAAAAAAGGCAGAATATGTTTCTGTTACTGGAAAACAATCCACAATTCTCTTCATGATATTTAGTCCAAAAGACCCAATATGTTTTCCCACAGATGAACTGGGACCGGAGTTCAGAAAATGAATAAAATTAAGGAAAAGACATTAATCCATAAGAGTGTCACAGTTCTAAATGCACACAGAAAAATAAGATCAAGATTTCTGCCTATTTTCACAAGAATTGGTGAAGTAACTACTCCTGATTATTTCTCATAACTAAGGGCAGAAGAACACTCACACTGAATTAATCTCAGTTCTTCAATTTCTGGCAGCCAAAAATGATAGAGAAGGATTTGTTAAATATAATTTAAGGGACAAAATTCAATGCTGAACTAAGTGGGTTTGCCCTTAAATATGCTGAATGCACAAAGCTCTGGAATTAGAATTCACATGCTGCAAGGATGCAGTGCAATGTGGAGAGCACCAGCACTGCCATCCTTAAAAGTCAACAACAGCCAGTTGTCCCTTAAACTGCTAGGCACTGGGTAGGGCACTGAGTCCCTATTCATAAATATTGTGAAGGTTTTCTAGGTCAAGGCCATCTTCATTTTAAGCATAAAAGAACTTGTAATTGCTTTTATTTTCTCTGCTGTTGATGATTACAGCTTCCAAAACTTCAAAGCAAATTTAGGTTTTTATACGATAAATTCAACAAAGGTTTCAGTGATCAATAATAAACCACCCTTGCCCCTATATAAAGTATTGTTTCAGGCAGCTAATAGAATATATATTTTCTTGATATACATTTATCTATATAATTTTTCTGTAAGTCATCATAGACTTTTAAAATTCTTTATCTATATATCAGATGGTATGCAAATTGCTGTTGTTTTCCTAGAGTTTCACTAGAATTGTTCTGATTAGACTATGCCTTATGCAAACTCTTAATTCCCCTAATTTCCTGTCCCATTCCCCTTGATACTTCCTTCAGAATAGTGAAAACTTTCTGACAAAGTGAGGACAACCAGTTTAAGGCTGCTTGTCTCTAACTTGCTTCCCTGTGTCTAAATACTTCAGCAAATATTCAAGATCACACAAACCAGGCTCACCAGAATAAAGTATCAGAATGTCAGTCTTGACAGCAATCCTGTTATTGTTTTGCATTAGATTTCAGAGTAATTTTTAGCACAGCCTTTTTTCTTTTGTGCTTGGCATCAACCATTGGTTAGGCATGAAAAACAGAATAAACACAGTAGGTGCAAAAAATGCAACACTAACATCAGCCAGTATAGCTCAGGAATCTGACACCATAATGAAAAAAAAAGCATTTCAGGAAAAAATACAGTTGGCGAGGTTTTCAATAATGACAGAGAACACCAATCCATTTTCGAATACTACTGAGTGAGGAACAGCAGCTTTCTCAAAGTGGGGCTGAACAAACAGCCCAATTCCAGGTAAATTAATACAGTGGGATTCTTTCAAGCACATACCTCAGACAGGCAGCAGAGAAGAAATCCATTTGAGAAAAGGTGCTGAAAGAGCTTGAAGTCCACCTGGCAAATTTCTTGTGCTGTTTGAAAAAGCAAGACGGTTCAGATTATGAACCGAGCCATATCTACAGCATTAGAACCAGTCCTGGTCAGCATGAAAATCAAAATAAGAGCTGCTGGCAGTGCACCTGATCAGAAGGAATAAGGGCAGAGGAAGAGAGAGAGAAAAGAGAGGGCTGCCTTTCTTCCTTTGGTAAAACATTTGTGTGAGGCATTTAGCCTTTAAGCAGAGTTTCTCTATGGGAAGGAAAACTACAATCCTGCAGTACCTGCCTTAGACTTTAATATGTCTTCCATGAGAGGAAACAACATGACCTCTGTCATCTTACAAAAAGTTCAGCAGGAAATATGCAATAATAATTTAACCAAAATCACCCCCCTGCAAAAATGCAAACACCCAAAAATATAAGGCCACTGAAACATATCTTGTAACAAAATGCTGAGATGCCAAAAAGAACTGATTGCAGCTTGAAAAACATTTTAAAACAAACAAACAAAAAAAAAATCAAATTTCTCCCTAATTATACGCTTAACAATAACTATAAAGCAAGCATTAAAAAAAAAAAAAAAAAGGAAGGGGGGCTCGGGTGGGGGGGTCCATGCTGGCTGCTCACATAAATTCACTAAGGTCTAGGATTTATCATCCTCCTGGCTTACCTGATAAAACTGGGATTTCAAAAGCATTATGAAAAACAAACAAACAAACAACAACAACAACAACAAAAAAAAACCCCAAACCAAAAGAGAACCCCCAAGAGATAGTGATGATGAAATGCTTGAAATTCAAATGGTTAGATTCTCAGTTCCAAAAGATTACAAAGTGTTTATAAATTGCTGC
>VWYP01014477.1:278352-347229 GCA_013400435.1 Pycnonotus jocosus
GAAGACCTCTGCAGTATCCTCTGCTTCGTTCTCGGCTTCCTGTTCTGAGGCTCACTTTATGGTACCTAATATAAATCAGCAAATAGCAGGGAAAAACAAAATAACAAAACAAAATAAAAAGAGGGGGGAAGGGAGGAGGGTAAAGAGAGACAGAGAAAAGGGTAAAGATAGAAAGGGTGGAAAAAAAGAGAAGATAACTAAGCCATCACCTTAAAGGACAGCCCCATCTATCGGCAAAAGCAAAGAACCGGCTGTAAAAGACAGCTTTTTTAGAGATTTCCTGACCTAAACGAGACTGAAAATCTGCAACCTTGTTTTCCTTCAGGGAGGAACAAAGGGCAGGGATAGCGCTGAGAAGTAGATTTCTTTATCCAGTATTAAATGAGCTGAAGTTTTCAGTAATTCTAATTTCTTTTCAGTTAATTACCTGTCTCTGAAACGTGTGAAGGAAATAATCTGTGTTAGTGTCAGCCCTTAGGAAAGCACCAGAAACCTTTCCAGGTCAGCCTCTGCCATGTCCCAGCTAAAAGCTGCCTGTCCTCTGTCTCGTTTCACACCTGCCCACTGAGGAGTGCTGGTGGATTCCACCCCATCACTCATGGGTTCAGCCACCAAAAAAAGGGTTCCTGTGCCTGAGTCCCGTGCCGTGCCCATCGATCACGGATTGCTAATCACGCCGCCTGGAACACGGCTGCCACGTCAGCTCTCTACATCCCCTGGCCCCGGACGGCAGCTGCGCAGCCAAATCGGGAACCTGCACAAAAAACGGCTCCTCTTTAAAATTCAGCCTGCTAAGGTACAGCAACGGTGACTGCTAACACAATGAACCCCATCTGCATTGGATCAGCCTCAGCTGGAGCTAAATCACGCAGCATTCTCTGCTTCTCATTTTGCTTTGCTGATCGATAAAAACAGAAGTGGGGATGGCCACGAGCGAGCCCCTGTGAAAGCCCCAGCCGTGCTGGAGCGGGGTGGGTGCAGAGGGGTAGGAAAGGAAAAGAGGAGGCAGCGACTGCAAGGGTGAGAGGTGCATGGAAGGAGGGCTAAAAATAACATCACATTTCTCTCACTGTTCAATACCATTTCTGGATGTAAAGACGGAAGAACATGAAGGTAACTAATACGTGTATGCAGTGAAGCAGATCTATGATATAACAGACACTTAATGTTAACCTCTGATTCAGTGACCCCAAGCAGCTTTACTGAATTTTATGCCTTAGAGTCAATTCTAATATGAGGATTTTTCTAATATTTTTACATTATGATGTTCTGATTGCTTAAATTTTGCTTGAATCCAAGCTATGTGAATCAGAATTTCTCCACCTCCCAATGGTGGAGAAATTCTTCTGCCTTCACAAGAAGCACTTGGAATTCTCTCATTATCACACCTTATTTTGAAGCATTTATCGGTACAGAATGTTATGAACTACTGTTCTAATAATGAAATGTAATTGCACAATTTTAAAATATGTTGTCTTCAAATATTGCAGTGATTAAAAGGACACAGCAAGCAAGCTTGTGACACTAAATATTTAGTTAAAATGCACCATAATAGATTCAATTGCTAATACTAAAATGCTGACACAGAAAAGGCAAGACCAAACTGGACACAACCACTCAATCTGTCTCCTCTGAATACATCTGAGCTCTGATTTAGAAAGACCTCACCTGCTTTCACCTTTCACTGCTGTCATGATCATCAGTTTCTAATTTAGCTTTTCTGCTGGAACTACTGGTAGGTTGACAAGGGGCTCAGGCAGCTCCCTTTTACCCAAAAGCAGTCTGAGTCTATGATCTTCAGGTAGAAAGAGCTTGAAATCATTATCTTAATGTTACCAATTGGTAGCACACCATTCAACTGTTTGGTGTTTTCTTAGGTAAAATTCTAAAGGCCGATTTGTGTGGTTTTGATGTATTTGCAAAGTTCTTCAGGATCATGTAGAGCATTTGGAGGTGACAAATAACTTTGTAGCACTAGTAACACCTGACTCAGAAGCCTAAAAGTTTTAAATACCAAACAGATGTTCAGATACAATTGATGATGACAATTGATCATTCCCAGAAACCTTTCTGTTCATGGAGGATGCTTCTGGAAATGATGGATTGTCTGGGGTTTATAAACACAGATTTATCATAAGTATAAAAGGTAAAATATTTGCTCCTCAGCTTGAGGTTTTAGTAACCAGTCTTTGTTACAAGCCGGACACGTTTGACATGTTACAGGCATAGTTCCTTTCAAATGTTGCACTTTGAAATTAAATAAACAACACAAAATTAAACTTTAAACTAGGAATGAATGAACTAAGACATCCTTCTTTAAGCACCATGAAAGGTTCAGCACAGGATGCTTAATATGATCACTGACTTTGGGAAATCTCCAAGTATCATAAACAGAATGCTGAAAGTTGATTTTTCCAAGCAGGTTTCTCGTGGCTCCAATTTCACTGCTCACAGTATAACTAGGTGCTCAAATTCAGCTCCAGCAGCTTACATTGTCAGGAGAATTGATAGAGTTTCTAATTATCTTAACAAGCTTCTTTGATGGCTTCTTGAATCAGACTGTTGTCTGTTATGGGGTTTGAGAGAGATTTGATCAACACAACAGCAACTTCTTTCCAACTGCTAAAGAGCTATATCCCATGAATTCTTGTATTTTTACAGTTTTATATATTGCATCACAACTGAAGAAAACAATAAACATATAGATTTCTCTACCAGATCTGCTCCAATTCTAAGATAGATGGGAAGTTAGTAAATGAAATATGGTCTTCCTTTCCTCTCCTCCCCAAAATCTATTTGCCTTTTTTACCATCTGTAAACAACTAGTAAACTGCTAATAGCTAGTGAAATCATTTTTGAAACCAAGCAAGTCCAGGATACTCATTGCATTCTGTTTGGAAATCTTTGAGCAGTTCTTTGTCCAAGTGTGGTGACAAATCCCTCCCTGAGTGCCCAAGGAGAAAATGGCCATGGGCTGAAACAAACATCCACCAGGCACTGGGAGAACCCCTCCATGCCACGCACAGCAGGGACACAGCTGCCAGGCAAACTTCCAACGCAGCCATGAGCTTGCAATCCTGCACATTTCAGATTCTGCAGACCTGGTAACTTTGCCTTAATGGGGATCTGTGGTTCTCTTGTCCTCATATAAATTTTGACCAGTCCTACCTCAGGAACATAGTGTTAACATTTAAGAGCACTGGTGAAGAACAGCCCAGTAAGTTTTTGGCTCATGAGCCTTAGTGATCACCAGGCATTAGGAAAGTCTGTTATTCTCCAGCACATGAAAGGATTCACCTGAAGTCCCTCTCCAGTGCCCCTCTGTAGCACAGCCCCCTTTCTAAAAAGAACTTATAATGAACTGTAAATGAATTTAAAAAGGAATGTAGGTTTATTTGTCTCTATCCTTCAGCATTTTTGCTGCAATGAACAACTATGTTTCAGCTTTTTTTTTGCTGCAAACATAGTTGTGTACAATCTAGAGAAACCTTCAAAATTAACCTTAGAAGTCCAGATGTTCAGCCATGGCAAGTAAACCACATAACCAACAATGCAGAATGGTATGCTTAATTAATACAATGTTAAGAGTAATATATATGTCGCTTTTAAATGAAAGTTTATGAGGTATTTTTTTATTTACAAAAATATTTTTTAAAAATCTCTCTTGGTCCTCTACAAGATATCTTTCTAGTGTTCTAGCAATGAATTCTATGAATCACAATGGGTGTGGAAAACAGCTAATGGAAGAGTTAATCTAATAGATAAGGGATTAGCCAACCAAGATCCTCCGTGGACACGCTGGTGAACATCGTGATCCAAGGGACATTTTCTCTTTCTAAACTTGTGAATCAATTGCACTGCAGTCACAGAAGTGCTATCCAATCAGTTAAGGATGGGAAAACATCATAATGGAGACCCAGGACCTGAAAAATGAGACAAACTGTAGCAACACAGAAGACTGCACCCAACCAGTTTCAAGGAAGAGCAAGGAAAGCCTCAGAATAAAAAGTATAGTACCTTTTTGCACAAGGAACAAAGCACATCTGCCAGCTTCTAAATAGCTGTCTTCAGAATAGGTAAAGCACATTTCTACAGCAATAGATCTTTGTCACATTAGGAATGTTTTTGTGTACTAGATGCAAACAAAATTGGCAGTTCTAGACAGTGAAAGATCTGCATTTGTGAGCCCAAACTTACATGGAAAGTTTGCCAGCTATACTACTACAGTAATGTTTAGTTGTTACATGATATAAACTGAAATACTAATATTTTTAGTCTTTCTTTTTCAATTTAGCACTAATTTAGCACATGTGTGTCATCACAATATGTATTTCAAATACTCAACTAGAGTGGACAGATAAAACCTGAGATCTGAATAACTTATTTGACATACTTTGGTATTGTTTCCATGCTCCTTAGTTTTAGTGTAATTTCCATAACTATGGAGGAAGCAAAGAAACTTCTTTGCAGTACAGAAGATTGTAGTGTTCTAAGAACAAGTCAAAAGTTTTTCAGAAAATCCAGCTGCATACTGTGATTTGAGGAACTACAAAGAATATTGAAAGCAAGCCACTGACGTAGCCATGGATTGGACAATTCCAGTAAACCACAGAAAAATACCAAGAGGAGGTACTGACCACTAACAACCAATATCCTGCATTGGAGTGGGTTCAAAACATATTTAATAGCTCAGGTTCAATTTCTCAGACCCAAAGTAATACACCAGAATATGGGATATATGAATACACAGAGAAAACACATTTTTCTAACACTTTGTATCCTACTGTAGTGTCTGCAGCCTGCTATGCTGGGAAGTATTATGTGCCCTGCTATGAACCATGACGCAAAAAATAAAAATAAGACTTCCAGAAGATCACTATACATTTAAAGACAATAAGGCTTTTTTTCCTTTCTAATTGAATAGATATGTTATTAATACTCCTTGAGCCTGTAAGAAAATACCTCAAGCACCCACACTTGAAATGAGATGGAACACAGTGTACTCATATATAATAGCGTAACTATTTTAGAACACTTCATGCAGCAAGAGACAAAGAATGTGAAGCACATCTTTGCAATAATCCATGTTACCTAGCCATTTTTCTAAGTTCTTATACTATGCTATTGCTTTAAGTTTGTTTGAAAGACATACTTCTGTATTTTGAAGTCTGAAGTGGTATCTACAAAAAATTATACAATGTAATATGCTGCATTGCAACAGAGGTGTTATCAAGATACCAAAAATGAGCTATGTTTTCTTGACCCTAACTTTCACAATGTAATTAATGAAGGCAGCAGCCTGGTATATCTGATAAATCCCAGCATTGATCTATATGACTGTCATTACAAAAATAAGAAAAAAATTAGTAACTGGTAAGGTAAGACCATGATGAAAAGACAATTGACTGCTCAGCAGTTCATTTCCAGAGAAAGAGAGCTTTCAAAGACAATAAGAAAATGATAAAACAATTCACCTCTCTTCAGAACAAGTGTTGAAATTAAAGTCTATTAGTTATTTCCAGAACAATGTGAAAAACAACTAGTTTTTTTATGGGGAGAAAAAACACATTGAAAAGGCTTCCAGGCTTCCATTCTTCCCATCAAAATTAGTTTTAATCTGATATTAATACATAACCCTATATAAATATGCAATCTTTTTTGATTTAAGGGATCTGGGCATTTACATTTAAAGTGAGCATTTACCTACTAGACATGAAGATTTTGTCAATGCCTTATTGTAAATTACCAACAATTTTACATTCTTAATTTACTATTTGGACACTCATTAACCTCATTCAATACAAACACCACTATTTTAAAGTTAATATTAGAAGAAATATTGGCAGTAAGCTGTTAAATACAGTGCATTGATACCATGCTGACCAAAGCTCCTCTCAGTTATGGTTTGGGTGTTTTTTACAATACATTCCCCAGCATTTTTTAATTCATTTATGTATCTTAAACTTGTATTAATTTTCAAAAATTGCTGAGTCCCATGACGGAGACTCCCTGTACCACAGAGCAAAAAAGTTGCTGTCCAAGGTACTGCACATAAAGACAAGTGTTCCAATTAATCTCTCAAATGTGTTAAAAATGTTTTCAGATTTATTAGCTGTCCTTAGCAAGGTAGCCTTGTTGAAATTCCTTATATGATACTGCAGTATCAGTGTTATGCTGCTACTTTCCAGGGCCTCTTCTACTGCATTCCAGTATGATCAGACATTCCAGCACCTGACAATACCCAGTATCTATAATTAAGGACAAACCTGTTCTATTCTTTGTTACACACTGATTTTCAGCAGGGCTGAAATACAAAGAAATGTCTCTGAATTTGACATGGTGCATAAATAAAAGGTACCCTCTAATATAAATCTAGCTCCCATGTACTCTTCTGGCATTCTGCAGAGCAGCCACTAAATGTAATTTTATCTGCAGTATTCACCTTACTTATCTCAGAAGCATAAAGATTCACACATTCATGCAGCACGTAGCAAATAGCATCCTGGGTTTAACTGCTGCTTCAAAAAATAACCAGAGAGTATAAGAAAACTTAATACAGTTTTTGTTTCTTTTGTTGCGTTTAATAGGAGAAGCATGATTTGCAAGGCTAAAAAAAAATGCAACAGCCAGGAACTGCAGTAAACCTCTCAGAGCTAATAGCAATATCCAATAATGCTTTCCCACACCATCTTCAAGCAAATGGATTTAATTCACTGCTTAATCAGTCATATTAACACTAATCCCCATATGGTTAGAAAGGACGTTTCTTAACAAACCCGATTTATGATTTATTTATTTGCAAAGTGTCTTAAAGCTGAGATGCCTAGAAGAACTGCTATGTTATTTCAATCATGCTGACAGAGCTGGTTTTACCTAAGAAATTATCTCTGCAATTCACAGCATGGCTGACAGCTATCTGCATAGAAAAGCAGCACAGTAACCATTTAAATCATGCAAAAACACTCACCCAAGAAGATGTAGCAAAGATCAGGATCCAGCTTCCACACCCCATGAAGCTGAGGGAGCAATCCAGTAGCTTGCTCAGGCCAGCAGTGTCTCTCCTACACTTGACCTAGACTGCCTTACATAATGAGGAATCAGTGCTGTATCCTGTGTGGAGGAGCAAGCTGAATGTCATCACTGGCAGAAGTAGGGAGAACCGGCAGCAGGCAGGCTGGTAGTTAGCATGGAGATCACGAAGTCTGCTCTCCCTGGCTGTTCTGGGAGAAAAGACAAGAAGAGCTCAGAAATGCTGGTGTCATTCCTCCCCTGGAAGGAATGACCGGAAGGAGTGAGGGTGTTTCAAATGTGAGGCAGACAGCAAGGCTGAGGCTGCAGCTGCACCTGCTCCGAGACAGCAGAGCTCCTGTCACACGGTACCTGCAGGAGGGCTCAGAGGAGTGCACCAGCGAGGCAGAGCACCGAGACACGCACTGCTCCTGCACACCTCTGTCTGGGCTCTGCCTGCTCCGGGGAGTACAGGGACAGCACTGCTACAAGGTAAAGTCTGGGATTAACTTCCAAAGGGAATTGCTATTCCCTCCAATAAATCTTACTGCATGCCAGTTAGTTCTGGGAAGTAATAATTTTTTACCTGTTGTACATGGTGTTACAGGGGTTAAACTGCTTCTATTACAGAGGTTTGATTTTTCAAGGAAATGATGGGTAAGATACAGTCTCTATTGTGAAGATATTTACAGTCATTGGTGGTGCTTCTTTCCTTTTTTTGTTGTTGTTTTTGTTGTTGTTGTTTGTTTGTTTTTTCCTCCTTGAGAGAAGCCTTGGTATATTTCATAGTTTATTATTGTTTGGGTCATATCAGCACTTCTGTACGGGGCATAACAGGAGAAACAAGTATTCAGGCTTAGCCAGGCATTAAAAATCTACACAACCTTGTTTTAAAAAAGCACTTTATATAAATTAAAACTACTGCATATAACTTGTATTCCATAATTTATTCCATTTTAATGCTTCAGTAGTAACCAAAGAGCCTTAAATACATATAATGCATATACAAATTATTCTTGAATTAATGTTTTGATTGATAAAGTTTCTCTTTATAAAAGAAGGCAAAGGTTTCACTAAGATGTTTTGTGGTTATATTTGAGACTGCTTGATTAGACATAATCAAGAGTAAATGCAACTGGACACAAAATCCTGTGGCAGCATTAAAAGACAGGTCAAGAAAAGTTTTAAGTCTCAATGTGGAACATTGACTGGGGTTTACAGAAGTCAGGTTAGGTGCAGACTTTATTAATATTAGTCATGTCCTTAGCAGACTAAACATGACTTGAGCTCTGATCTCAAAAGGGAAAATCAAGATGAAAGAGGAAAAAAAAATCCAAATTTTTGACTTCCAGATCTATTTAGTTTACATTTTTCCTTTCAAGATAAACTTACAATGACTTTTCTATCAAATTTGATCAGGTAATATAAATGTTTGGTTTTAACTGGTTTTTGAAATATATATTTTCATTGTCTCTTGTTGAATGCTTTCCTTTTTTTCTTGAGAATTAAAAAAAAAAAGGAAAAAAGGAAAAAGATTAAAAAAGCAGAAGTTTTTGATATAAAAGGCAGATAACGAATAAGATTGACAGCTAGAATACTCTGAGTTAAGTAGAATGTGGAAACAACAACAAAAAAAACCCAATTAAAATATAATTTGAGAATGATTTAAAAAACCCAATTATTTCTGTATTTGAATTTTTCCAGTCTTCAGAAAATAACATAAAAAATACCATAGTGCACTTATTTTTTTCACATGTTGGTTTAGACTGCTAATGAGGAGTCCCTATTGAAACTTTATATAATTTGTATGCACCAACCTCTACTTTTGGTGTGTTTCAAGTGTTAAATAATAGTGGTTGCTTTAGAAAAAATCTGTTTACATACTTGGCCTGGGTTAATCAAGAGTTGAAATTATCACGACCTGTATTAGGCTTTGGAAACATACAGGGACAGTTTAATTAAGGTGCAAAACCAGCAATTCTGTTGGTCATGGCACTCCAAAGAGCAAAGCACTTTGCAAAGAGCAAAGGCAAGCTCAGGTGCCTCCACAGCCATGACACTGGACAGGACAGCCTGACTAGAGATAACCAAATGTTGACTGCATCAGGTAGAAAAACAAAGAAAGTTCATTGGTAAACTACAGGTTACCCAACACAATACACAGAAATTGAGTAAAAAAGGCTACCTAAATGGACAGAATGCAAATTTGGCTGGCAGCATTGCAAAGGCAATATACAGTTTGCTTGATGTTGCAGTTCAGGCACTTGTCTAAGTTTGATACAGCTGATTCCATCTTTGGGCTAAATGATGAATTGGATATTCTTTCAAAGCTTTCCAGTCTTATTCTCTATGATATTTCTTTTATCTGTATGTCCAACCAGAGAATAACCTCATCACAATCTGTTCTCATGAGGATAAGTAAATCCAGTGTAATAGTTTGCAAATATTAAGTTTTGTCATTTGACATACACCATAAAGCCACAGCTTTTGTCTGGAGTGTAAATACCCTTTACTTCTCTCAGGTAGTAGCCAAATTGCTCTTCCATTGAGCCACAGTACTTTTCAGTTTACAGTAACTCCTATAAGCATTTTTCCTTGGGTCTGATCTGCTGGCAAGTCAAGACTATCTAAACACAAATTGATACAGAAATGGCTGACATGTAGGACTTTCAGCTAAAGTCTCTTTTTGAGCCAGCTGCACTGGTAATGTGAGTATTAATGTCTAATGCTTAACAGTGGTAAGAAATCAAGTCAAGTTATATAATACTCAACTAGAAATTAATTATTCTGATGTCTCAACAGATAGAGGGGCAAAGTAAATAAAGTAAATGCAATTTTTAAAAATCCTTTTAAAAGCTGGTCTTTTGAAAATGACTGCAGAAAAATCTTCCAATTGGAAAAGAAGAATGGACTAGACAACCCCTCATGAGGAGGAGATGAAAATATGCGTGTCTGAGGGCTTAATATGCAGAGTAAAAAACAATTTAAACTCTTCTGCTACACACGTTATGAAGATAATGCTAGCAATTATTACAGAAGACTGTAAGCCTATGAAACAAGCTCTGGAATTTTTCTTTTATGGAAAATATGGCAATAGAGGTTTGCAGTGCTTGTCACAAGTTCCCCTTACTTGCTAAGTTTATTTCCACAAGATCCTTTCTATTCCATGCTGAAATGAAGGAAGCAGTATCTCATAGACCTTACTTGTGCCAACAACCTTGAGTAAACAGGACAATTTTTTTTAGACACCTTGCTCTTAAGATGCCTTGCACATAAATAAATCATTGTTTGAGGTTTGCTCATACTAATATAGCTTCCATTTGGGATCTGCTGAAACACTAAAATGCTCTGGTATCAGTGACTGGAGAGACAACTACAATATCTTGTGGTGCAGGTTTTTGGCGTTTTTTCTGTCCTTCTCTGACCTTTCTTTCTTTTCTGAAAATAATCTATCCCTTGTGTTCCTGAACAACCTGCACAAGTGAGTCATGCTGAAATGTGTAAACAACGGCTCAAAGTCTTCAAAAAATAAGCTCCTGTATTTAGACCTGACAACACACAGTCTCATAAATGGAGGAGAGGGGGATTCCTTATAGGAGTCCCTTACCCAAGTCTCTCTGAAGATTTTGGCCATTTCTCTGCATATGCTACTTCTGTAAGCAAAACCTATAAATGCATATCACATACCTCCTTTTTGAAACAGGTAGCAAAAGCTTTTGATTTCTGTCTTATTATCTATTATAAAATATTGTCTAGCAGCTCAAGATCTCCATTTACTCTGCATTTTTTATTATTATTATTATTATTTGACCAGGTCATATCACAATGAGGACCACTGAAGGACTAGTCAGAGGAATGTTTTTCTCCTTTAGTTGACTAAACTTCCTGGTGTCTGACTAATGCCAATATTCAATCAAGCAGAAGAACATCTCTAAATACCCTTTTGTCCTTAAATGATTCCTTACCAAACTTGCAACTGAATTGAACAGCATTTTAAAAAGCAGTCATATTTCCAAACATCTTAAATTGTATGATATAGATGCTAAGATGCGTCAAGGTTTTCAAGCTCCTTTCCTTAGTATTTGACAATATTTAGTATCGTACCTATTTACAAAAAGGTCTGTGATTTTCCTCAAATGATGAAGAATTCCAGTCATGAAAGGTCAACACTGAATTCTTGAATTCAGTGGATACTCCTCAGATAGGTATCACTAATTTTGTAATTTTGTACTCACATGCAGTTTCTGATATTTAACAATATACATTATCCTAGAAAATAACTGAAAAATTATAATCCAATTAAGCATAAAAACCTTCTACAATTAAACTATGAACATTAAATAGGTCAAGGTCACGGTAATCTGAATATCATGGACTTTTCTTTCATTTCTCTTTGACATCTCTTCCTCTACAATAAAATTAGCTATGATAGTCCTTTAAACTCCTTTTCAAGATTTTTTGTAAGATTTATAGGGTTGCCCATTATACCTCTGAGAGTGCCTATAAACTGATTTCCCAAGTGACTATTTTTGCACTTATCTCATAAAAAACCCATCTGCTCTTTTGCATATTAATACTAAAAGAGAATGGCAAAAATAGGAGGAAAGAAAAAAGTTGAAAAATGAAAAAGCAGTTAATTAACCATTCAATAAATATGCCTATTTATTTTGAGAAAATGAATGATCTTTATCAACTGAAAATAATTAGTACTGGCAGGCTTTTCTGTTGGATTTTCTTCTGTCACTGATTCCAGGATGTTGAATTTAAATTTTAATTATTTTTAGCATCTCCCTAAACTAGCTTTTATGAGCTTAAGAGCAGGAAAGGAACCACACTTAGTTTTGGAGATTAAGTTAATTGTCAGTCATCCATCAGAACATTTCTAGAAATTGTAGTGGTAGTACTTTGAACTCCCAGCCATGAGTTATTGATGCCTAAGAACAGTACCAGGCAAAACAGATTTATGGTTCAGCATAATAAATGTACCATTAGCACTAAAAGCAATAAGGTGCCTTTTTTCCCTTCTTCTTTATTTTTCCCCAAACCTCTCCTAAATAGCCCCCAGCATGCACCATTTGTGATATTGATTTAACACAGATGCAGAACTGGCTAACACAAAATCCTGAAGGACCTACTACAGTGAACATGTTCACAAGGCTGGTTATCCCCTCTAGCAACACATGAAGATACGATCAGTACTCACTTATAGCTAAAAGGCATAAATTCATCGTTTCAGTTTTATTCTGGATCCAAGTACCTTATTTTTGTCTTTATTTAATTGGGCCCAGACCAGTCAAACTATATTACTTCTGTTAAGTTTTAATGTTTTTTCAAGTTTTTGAAATGTCTATATTTTTGGGAAGAAAAGAAAAATAATTCAGATGTAGTTCTTTATAGAAAAGTGATACTTCTTATATTTTGCTTTACCACAAATTTTAGAAATATGCTTAATAACTGCAGGGTAACAAAAGAGTAGGTGACCTGTTAAATGTTTTCAATAGACCTCTTTGGTTCCCATCAAATAATTGTTCCAGGGCCTGTATTCTTGTTCCTCTTGTTTCCATCATTTGGATGCTCCCAGGAAATAATACAGATTCCCTTTTGGTTTCTTGCTTTTCTTCCCAAGAAGTTCCTAGTCACTTGAGCACAGTTTACAGTATAAGAGCTCACAATTACTTACATAAGAAGCCTGTCTCAGGTAGCTTTTCAAGTCTCTAGTGTCTGTAGGTGTTTTCCACAGAGGACTTACTGAGCAGTAATCAAAGCTCTTCAGGTTATGTATTCCACATCCAAATTTTGAACTTGCACATTACAAGCTCTCATATGCAAAAGACTGTTCAGCCTTCAAACCATGTAGAGTTAAATATGGATGGTGCTCAGGCATCTAGGTCAGGGCATGCTTCTGTCTTCCTTTCTCCTTCACCAACCCAAAGATAAAGCTTAGTAAGAATGAGTCAAGTCTTTCAGGATAATACCTTTGTACTAAACACATCAACCTTCATTCAGTGCTGAATGACACTGTGGTCCAAGAGACCAGATGTCCCAAATCTTTGTGCGTTCAGGGTAGTCCCTTGTGGAGCAGGAAGATTTGGGGGCTGTCAGTGATATGCTGCAAATCCCAGGTTCTGAGGTTCCTTTGCTGACAGATAACCAGTGTTTTATTATTTATTATTGTTTACATAGCAAGATACATCCTTGCCAACATGTTAGGTTTGCATATACATTTCACTTATACTTAAGTGATTTTTGTCTAATGCTGAGCTTAGCAGCACTGCACAAAAGTATTTAAAAATATATGAATAATATCTCTTCTAAAGAGAATTCAGCAACTTCTAGAATGCCTTGTTTTAAAACAATTGTTTTATCTGTTAGAAGTATTATTTTCACTACTATTATTTGATCTTTCATTTAAGTAAACTCTGAAATAAAAGCAATTAACACAATAATTGCACAATCAAGAATAGTACTTTGAAGTTTGCAGGACAAAGAGACATGAAAGTCTGTTATATTTGCTTATCCTGCTCATCTTTTTGATGTAGCTGTCTCTTTTTCCTTCTCTTGTGTGACAAAGTAAATTGAATGTCCTTGTAAGCCACTATGGCTTGATTTCAGGCAGAGTAAATCAAACAAACAAACCCAGCCATAAACAGACAAAAGCAATGCCTAAAATGCCTCGTCATCAAATGATATTAGCTCTTTATGCTAATCTCTTTCAAGCTGATTCCACACTGTAAAGCAATGATATCTCAGAGAAATCTACGGAAGAAGTTGTCCATTTCTCAATCATTCCTAGTGGGTAATTCTTCAAGATTCAGTTGTATATACTCAAAGCACTAAATCCTTAGAGGTCAATAAGGGAAAATACTTCTCTGTTCCTATTTTTAACAGGTCACCTCAGGTGAATTCAGCAAGTTCTATTGTTTAAGGTACTTTAATGAAGAAAAATTCTTTCCTTCATTGTATTTACTTTTAACAGTTTTTATCTTTTATCGAAAGCTGTGGCATTGTGACCTTGGGAAAGACACATTTCTACTCTTCCTTCTTCAATTGCTTACAGTGCAGTATTGGGGTGCCTGTCTCAGCCCTGACAGAGACCATCTTCCTCCCAGAACCAGTATCTCAATTTATGTCAGCTTTGAATCGTTGCTTTGCAAAATGCATATTTTGGCCTCCCTGTGTCCAAAGATGGACTTGCAAAGGAAATCAAGCAATACAAATTTTTCTATTCTTTTACCTAAGAATGACTTGCTGAAGCCTTCTGAAAGCTCCAGGTCTAAACAGAGTCCTCTGGGAGGGAGATTGAGCTCTCTCTCAGAACACATGTCAAATTCCTATGGAACTCAAATAGAATCATAGAATAATTTAGGCTGGAAAAGACCTCTAACCTTGCATCCAACCATTAACCCAGCACCTCTGTGTTCACCACTAAACCATGACCCCAAGTGCCATTAGAATAGAAACTAGAACAAACATTTATAGGACTTTCTGCCCAAACCAGCAGCCCTCAAACCTTCCTCCAGGATTTCTGTTTGGATTCACCAGCTTCCTGGAAAGACTGTTTTCCACTGAACTTTCATTACCTCCTCATTTAAGACTAAGAGAAGACAATGAGTAATTTTTTATTTTTCCTTTTTTTAACATAGCACTTCTGTGAGGGTGCTTGAGCTTCAGGAGGGTTACCCTGATTTTGGTTGTGAGGCTATATTGATATTTTATTTCTACAACTTGTGCTCCCCCCCATCTTTACTCTGAGTCTGCTGGAATAGCCACATCAGTTTAGAATTGGAGCAGTATGATAAAATCTGCCACTGCCAAGAGCTGTTCTTAAGCATTTTCAACAGCAATATAGAAAGGAACACTAATCCATTGTAAGTTTACTCAGTTGCAGCCACATAAGGATAAAGCAGTGATTTTAGGCGAAAAAAGATTTTGAAAATATAAACAACGTTACTTCATAGAACTTCCAGCCTCGTGGGCTAAAATGTTTAGTGTCAGCTTCATTCCACTGGATTTAGCTCAGTTACTCCTCTAATGAAACCATAACTTATTTATTTTGACTGGAATCAGAAGGAAATTAAATAATTGGGTGACAAAGGTCATAGAATGAAGACAAAAAGTCACAACAAGTGCCTCTATGGTAAATGATTGCTAGATGGAATGTATCAGGATGTCCTGTGCTGCAGTAGAAAGGTTTTCAAGCACTTTCACCTTTGTTGCTGACTTGAACTGTAGCCCTAAGCTCAAGAACCACTTTAAGGTTAGTTCATGAGAAAGATACAGCTGGATCATTCCCATTAGTCCTCCAGACTGCAGGTATATTCTGAAAACTATCTAATTCCCTTTCAAACTTCCTCAAAGCAATTCAGAGAAAAAAATAAACAGAATATAGACTAATTTATGCATCTTGGAGAAGTTGTTTCATGACCCTATAAGGACATTATTTGATTATAATAATAATAACCTTAAAGCAGAATTGTTCCTATTAATCATAGGTAAAACTTTAATGATGAAGGGAAAAAAAGAATAGCTAAGTTAACAAATTATACAATGGAAGTGAAGAATTTAAACTTGATTTGAATCTGAATTAAAGACCCAGATCAGTTCTATGTCCACTGCCTTGTGTATCAGTTGTTCCAACATTTATTTAAAATAAACTGCATTTTACAATGTCAACTCATCTAGTATCAATTGCTATTTTGTAGAAAATATTATTCCACTGTCAGACAAGCTGGGGAGTTCCCAGTGTAATATCTTCTCCACCCAACAGCTTCTTAATTTTCTTTCCAGTTCATAAGTGGAATTATTTAAGCACAGTTTAAATCTCGGCAGTCCCTCCAAACACTTTTTTGCATCTCCAAGAATCTGTTATTAGACCATTAAACTCCTTCTTGAAGAAAAAGTGGAATATTTTAAAGAAACCTCATCAGTGCCACATGTTCCACTTCATACCCTGCTCACATCCCTGCTTCTACTTGCTGCTCTCCATTCCCACCATCACAGTAGTAAATTGGCCTTCTTGCTCCGGCAATACACTTTGAGCTAGTTTTGGCCTTTAAATCTCTCATACTTCTTTCATTTGGCAATGAACTTTCTTATTCTACATTCTGAAGTCCCAATTCTTATACCTTTCATTTGACTACATTCAAATTTGGTGTTTTCAACTCCAATATTTAAACCAGACTATGCAGCTTGCCTTGAAATATCAACCTTATCAACTTTGTTCCTCCTTCCATGTCATCTGCAAACTTTACTATCAAAAATATCACAGCATAGTGTGCATAACTGACAAAAATATTAATTACACCAAATAAAGGACCTATTTATAGAGGGTTCTTCCTTGAAATAATACCATTTAAAAACTCCTCATCAGTATAATTTTTAAATCTATCAGCCCAGCCTGTAGCCCACCTAATTTGATCACTTGTATCCAAACTAAGTGTTTAAAATATATGATATTTAGTAATATTAAATCCCCCCCAAACTATGCTTCTACACTTGCCTTTTTAAATAGATTTGTGATCTTTTAAAAAAAGAGAGTAATTTGACAAGATTTATCTTTGTGCTCATTATCATAATTAGCACTATAGCCTCTAATTTTTTGTTCTTCAAATCCAAATATCTTCAGTATTTTACTTGGAACTGACATTCATGTAACTAATCAATAGTTCTTCAAAATGTCTTTTCTAGTGTTTATAAATTTGGAGTTAGATTGGAAATCCTCCAGTATTCCTAATGTCATATTTTCAGAAACTTGCTGTTAGTTGTGCTAACAATAAGGGAATATTACTGTTGTTCATTAAGTCTTCACTGATTCATCTCATTTATTTCAACTTTTGATACACAGAAATAAAATGGGGTCCATGCCTGGTATGTCAACAGACAGAATTCAGAATATTATAAATAACATATTGCTTAACTCCTTTTCTCCTCTGTCCTAATGATGTGGTGTTGTTTCTCTTTCTTCTGCCGTTTCAGTAAAATGCAATCTACCCCTAAGAGTCATAAGCACTCCTGTTAGTGCCATGAATACTGAGTGTGCATTTGCACATTTACATTGGGACCACACTGAATATTCTCACAAAATGCTTCATATTCAACAGGGGCCTGAAGTCTTACAATCACCAGTTTCCCTGGCTAGGAATAGCCATTAGAATGTATTAAGCTTATGGAACATTTCCAATATTCCTTCAGCATGCTCCTGAGAATGGCTTTCTCCTATTTCCAAATATCTTTGCACTCTATCTGCTATAAATATATAATTATTAGAGAAAGAGGATTCACACAATCTGTGGATGAATGGCAAATAGCAGAAAACTTAATGCAAGCTTTTGTGGGGATGAGAATTCATCATTGATGTAGGCTGGAACTTCTTGCCTGCAGAAACAAGGAGCTCTGCATAGCTATTGTGTGCCAAGAGCTATTGATCTTTATTTTTTACTGAACAGAAACTGGAGGGAGTCGAAGTAATTATAGACATATAGTTTGACATTCTCCCAAAAGACCTTAAGTTTATAATAATCACTAGAAAAATAATTATCAAAGTTGTTTTAGAAAATTTTAAACTGAAATCCTGCAAGCAAAGTGCAGAACAAATAATTCAGTTTTTCTGCAAGCAAAGTGCAGAACAAATAATTCAGTTTTTGAAAGAAAGCAAAATAATAATCTATAATCTTTAGTCTAAAATATTGTCAGACCAGTAGTAACACCAGTAGCAAAAAATATATTCGCCCAAACAATTTTTTTTTCAAGAACCAGAATAAGTAGCTGAATAAAATGCAATGTCATATAGTAAAATGTGTTAACTTTCATGTCTTAAAATTGTACTAGTTTGGGTAAATTTAAATTCCTCAGTCTGTTATTAAAAAATTACCTTTTGGGGTTTTTTTGGCAGAATTGCATTTTTTTTTTCTATTTCTTTTATAATGATAAATAATTTAAAACATTGCATAAAACCATGTATGGGGTTTTAGTAGAGACGCGTCTCACTTTTCATCTGTCTTGAAGGTTTTGTTATTGAAGTATTTACTGCTTCCTGAGGTATTCCCAGTGTGTCCCTCTGGGAAGCTGCCTACTGTTACTGCTACATTTAGATTTTTGGATTGCATTTGCAGGCTGAAGTCTGAAACCATTACAAGCATAATTTTTAATTTATTTTTTTCCTATCATTTTTCAGAAAAGAGCACAATGATTTTCAGCAATGAAAGTGATGGGAGTATGCTTTCCTGCTTACATTACCAATTCTTTCAACTAGTGTCGCTGGGAACCTACTGTGCTTGGGAAGAGACATTCCAAATTATTTGGTTTAACAGGGAATTATCAAATAACAAGCTTTTACAAAATCCTTTTTTTTTCATATAGCATGTACACATGTAGATAGGTATTTCTCTGTCTCTCTATACTTACATATTGCAGTTCATGGTTACAAAGTCTGATTTCCCTGCAGATGCTATAGTATAGGAACTCTAGGAAGTATTTCTATTTCTATGACCTCACCTTTTGGTGTTTCCTTGCCTGTACCCAAATGATTTGGAGATTAAATCCTGTCTAAACCAAATGCAGATCACACAGAATAGGAAATATGATGCCAATGGGAATCCTTTTCATCATGAGACATAAGGACTGATCAGAACCCAGACATTTTTTTATAGCTGCTGTAAACGCATATGTGTGAGCTTATGTTTAGGAGGGTCCCTAGAGGAAAGCACATATGCATGCTATGTTTACCATAAGAACCTCTTCATCTTTCAAATGTACTTGGCATCTACATTTCTGTTTCCAAAAAGATTGATGCATTATATATTCCAGTGAATTTAAAAGCAAAGCAAAGCAAATTTCAGAAGATCTTAGCCTGTTACTGAAAAATCTCAATCAGCAAATATGAAGTAGCTGAGTGGATGGATCACCACACCTGAAGTTTTCCCCAACCATTTTGATGTAAAAATAAGCTGGAATTAAAAAAAAATACTTGTGTGTTGGAAAAAAGCCTAGGCCTAATTTTACAAATTGCCACCTTTTAGAGAATTCAAAACTCTTTTTCCAGCACTCTCTAGATGTTGATTGCCTTTCAGTACACTGTCTAAATGATTACAACTAAAGATTCATTCCCCCCACTTACAATTTATGTTGCTCAGGTGGTATCCAGAATGCTTGATTTTAGATCAGACTACACATTCAAGAGCTTCAAATGTGGAGAATACTTTCAATTATCTGTGTTTTGATAATTACATTGAAGTTGTCTTGAGTATTCAGTATCTAAGCTAGTTTTGCTTAAATTTGCTGAAGAGTGTCTGAAATATCGATCCTAGACCTCTTATTTGCTTCTGTGACCTATTCTAATGTACCTCCTGAATTCAATCAGTTTTTTTCTTCAGCTGATCATCCCCCATTAGACACATTTTGAAAGAAGATACACAGGGATCAGCTTGGTATTCCTCCTGGACTATTCCTTAAAACAGATGTAAATTTGTCAAGATCTCCTTGGACCGCACTTATTGCAAAGTTTGTGTTGATACTGGTGGTGCTTTCAGACTCTTTGTAATAGATTATTGATGCAGAGACTTGAATATGTAGGTTAAAGGTCTGAAGTTAACAGAAAGGGCTATAATGTCAACAAAGAGTTTCTGGTGTCCTGAAATGCAGAGTGAAATTTTAGTGAGCTGTGTGGCTGTGTGTTAATTCTTCTGAGCTAAGTTTACCCAATTTCTTCTGAACCTGGCATCTGTATGTCTTCCATTTGTGAATTTAATGAGAGAATCATGACTAGACAGTTTTGATTTAACAGAAGGCAGAATATTTAGAACTGCATACATGGAGTACCTGGTTTGCTAAAAATATTATCTCAAGACCTCTAAGCTCCTACACTCTGATCAAGAAGCATCTGAGCAGTTCTTAACACCTACCAGCCCTCCCAGAAGACAGTTCCCTTTCTTGCAGCCAGCACTTCCACAGTCCTGACAAGCTCCAGGCACTGACTCAAGGTCAGCTTCAGTGGGATCTGTAGGTAGCCAAGCCAGGAGTCTTCCAGCTCACTTGTTGTGACCTGGTTCCTCAACTGCCCTCTAGTTAGGAGCCCCCAGAGTGATGGCTTCCAATCATATTTTCTTTTTTCCTATTATAATCTGCTGTCCTATTAAAGCAACTGACTCATTCATAGACCAGACTACTGGAAGCAAAACATACATTACCCAAAAACTGTTGCAGAGGTGCTTTGTTTGTCATGATTCAATCACATTTCTTTTCTAGCCATATTTTTTTCAGAGTATTTTTGTGTCTCTCTCTTTTTCTACATGCTTCAGGTCATTTACTTCCTAATGCCTATTTTTCCTTCCATTTTATCATTTATTTTTACTCTCTCTCATTCACCCAAATCTTAACATTTAACACTTTGTTACTATTTATGAAGCCTTCCAGAAACTGGTGACTGTGCTTGAGATTTTGGAACAAAAGGGATTGGAACAAATATAGCTGTGGACATAAAAAAACCCAAATCTGCCATGTACTAATTCTTACCTGAGAAAAAAATCACACAAATAAAATAATACACATTCTATTTATAAAATGCAGGGTAGTGTATTTTTTTTCTTCAAGAAGATACCGCATTTGCCTGGCCTATTAATTCTCTATTCTCTCCACCCTCCAAGGAAAATCATAAAACTTTCTGCCTTATGGAAAAGAGGGCACAGACCTGTCAGAGATCCTTCCAAGTAACATTATGCCTCTCATGCTATTCACTATGAATCAGTTCTGGCTTGTCTCCCTATCCAGAAACTCATTCTTTCCCCTCTCGAGGAGATTAACGTGAAATTTGATAGCTTTCAGAAGTGGTTTTAAACCTTAAACAAGAAATAAGAGCAGTTGGGACCAATTGTTCTGAGCAGTGAAACCTGTCACTGCACAGAGCCAGGCATGCTTTGACAGTTCTTTCACTCTGAACTGGGTAAGAGGAAAGTCAGTAAAGAAACCTTGTGTAACCTGCCTTGAAGCCCATATTCCCCGAGTATAAGAGAATTTGAACAAAACACAATGAAAACTGTATTTGTTGTGTAGGTAAAGAATGTGTGGGTTCTGCTTATCTTCTAAAGCAAGCTCCTCCAGGCAGGGACTGTATCTTTGTACTTTTTACAATATCAGGTGTGCTGTAAGCACTTAACAATTAATAATGAATTGTAAGTAAACGCAAAACTTGTGAGAGGTGCCAGACTGCCGTCTCTGGAGAACTGGCCTGTCTATTTATGTAGAGAATAGGCAGCACAGCATTGCAGACTTGCTTATGCTGCTCCAAAAATTTACTAATTCATTTCACATAGGCTGTTGAACAACCATCAGATGGTAACTGCTCAAAATCACCAAAGTCCTAGAGGGATTTAATCTGCTGCTTTTATGTTCTAAAGCTACCACATGGGTTGTACCTCATTTTCAATCAGTGGAATGAAGTAGCATCCTCTGTTTTAATTGAAATTAACATTAATTCAGGAAATAAAAGGCTTTTAAGATACGCCAAGAAATATTAAAAATAGTATTAGAGGAAATGCTATTTACCAGAACTCTGTTTAAGTGCCATAGTAAGTGAGTTAAAAGTAACTCGTTTGCATTTTAGCCCCACAATTTTTAGTTCATTTGGCATATCTTGCATTTTCTGAAATTATGAATCTAGGCATAGCATTACTGGCAGTATGTAGAATGCTCAGGTAATATCTAATCATCCTCTTTGAATTTCCCCTTTAAAATACCTCTGTAATAAAATGAAAAGTATGAAAACCTTTTAAAAGAAAACCTGAACAAAGTAGAATTTTTCATTCAATGTTGTACTTACTAGTACATTTGGATGGCAAAGTCGGGAGACAGAAAGAACTTCTTCAATTCTATGGTGAAGAAAAAAAAAAAATTAAAAAAATCCAAACCTGAAATTATTTCCCTGTGTCTACGTCATTCCAGAGAACTACAGGTTCACCTTCACATCAGTTGCTCTGCAATTAATAAAGCAGCAGCAAATCAGGGTTATCTCTATTACAGCCACCAAAATCAAACCACTGTCTTTTTCATTAAGCAAATAATAGAAAAAATGGGAGTAGTAGAGCAGCATTCTGTAGAGGTACCCATCTGTTTTTGCACTGAGGCAGGTAAATAACATCAGTGTGACCAAAATGAGCTCCTGCAGACCTGTTCCCACGTGTCTGTGTACTCTGAGCGTGATGGGTTCAGGCACAGATTCACACAAACACACTTAGGTCTAACTATGTCACCAAATGTTGATGACACTTGGCTTTTCAGATGTTGCACTGCTTGCCACCACCCCCACGCCCCTCCCCACAGCTGAACCCACTGGAATCAGCCTGTTTTTATAACACAGAAGCCTCAGGCTCTCTGAGCCTGATGCCTCCCTCCCCACGTGGCAGGTATAAATGCACACCTCTCCAGCTGATCTACTTTGTAGGTTTTTAATTACCAGTAAAACACGGCTCAGAGTAATGTCTGTCTGCTTTGTTTACAGGCGAATAACTTCACACTTCGCTCAATTACCCACTAGAGGAGCCACCAGCCTGCAGCTTTTTGCTACCATTCCTGGCTATTCCTCAAATTACCATGCACTAGCATTGCTCTGCATGACACACGTAATCAGCCTTTTAATTTTGCCCTGAAAAAAAATCAGCAAAACACAACCAATAAGCACATGTCTACCATTCATCTTGAAATAATGTATTCACACTGGTACTATTCTGGATCTCTTTTTGCTCCCATTTAATCCCCAAAATATTGTGACTGTGAATACTACTGGGGTTTTTTAATTTTTTTTTTAACTATTAAAGTTCATCATTCAATTAGTTTACATTCTGCGCTTGGAACAAACCCCACAAAAGCCAGAGAGTCACTATCAGTATCTGTTCCTATATATGCAAGAAATAGCACTAGCAGGTTTGTTACTATTAAATACAGTAACATAGACACTTCCCTGAGAGTGTGGAGTGAAGAAGACATTTTAGCCAGTTTATACCTCTGGACTTCATAGAGTTAATTTATTCCAAAAGTCTCTAAGGAAGCAGAAATTTATTGAAATTCTCAATATTCTCTTAAAGGCATCAACAGTATCAGTGGATTTCTGAGAGCACAAACTGCGAAAGGTTGCAGTCCTTACACCTGCAAACTGCTGCAGAGCATGCTGGCAGCCTGCTTCCAAAATCTAACCCCCTGCTCAGCAAGCACACTGCAGAATCAACTCAGTCTCCCCATTTTAGCCCCCAAAATCTTGGCACTGAGCCTGGAATACAAGTGAGTTATTTCTTCCATTTTATTAGCATTTGTGAAGAGACAGGTGAGATCTAATTTTAAAGCCTTCAGTCTAATTTTTTTTGCCATACTCATGAATCTTGGCAGAGAGCCCAAGGATGAAGAAGGATCCTTCTATTCATTTGTAGGGGAGTCATGCTCTGATTAAATCCTTTAAAGCTAAAAAAATTATCCTTTTTTTCTTTTACTGAGGCATGTTTAATTATATGACATATGTATGAATTAGGTTAACCAATTGTTTTCAAATATATGGCTTACATATTCATATCAGAAAAAATGGTTATTCAAAGAAGCAAATTAATGTATATTCTTTATCAAAAGGTATATTACTGCTAGAAGCTGTGTTTCTGAAATTTAATGATTGATAAGGGTTTTGAGACAGGGAGAATTTCTCAAAGTTGTTCACAAATGTGAAATAACTATACCACGATGACTTGAAAATCACCATCTGTGAATCCTTCCATTCAGCTTAGGTAGAGTTTGCTTCCTGATGGCATGACTCAGTTTGATAAATTGAGGCAGCCAAAAGTGATAAAAAGCCATTAGAGGTGGGGTGGCAGCATTCTAGAATGAAAAAAACCCTGCCTCACAGGAGACTATTATTATTATTATTATTAGTCCTGTCAGACATTAAGAAGTGATTGAAAAGAGAAAAATCCCTAATTTTGACTATAAATACCTGAAGAAAAATTAACATAGAAATTGAAAAAAAATACAACTGCATGGAAATAAACACATACACAGCTTATTTTGTAAAAAAAAGTCAGGGAGTCGTTTGCTTCATAAAAAAGATCTCTGGAATTCAAAGATTTATCTTTAATTGAATAAAGACTCCTCAAAAAATTTTCTTCTGATCCTTGGAAAACATGGCTATGGCAAAGGCAGTTATGCATTAAGTACTTTCAAGTTATGCAAATCCTCAAGAGGAAATTATATTAATCCCCAGATTCTATGCATTCTTCACTTATTACTTATTATGCATACTCAAAATACAGAAAGTAACCCAACCAAACAATTTTAAAATTTTTTTGAGTCTAAAAATTCTCATATCTTCACAGAACAAATAAAACAGGGACACGCAACCAAAAGGTGAAAGTCAACTTTAAAGCTGAAGTAAATTCACTGAGTGGATGTCATCTTATTCCTTACCCCAGATTTCATACAATTCCCACATACCCAAGTTATCATATCTCCTGTCTGTGGCAGTTGCCAAACCACAATATTGGGTCCTCCTCCTACCTCAGCAGGTCACTGCCTCTGCCTTAACACACCCACCCTGCTGCCATCTCGCTCTGCCTCTGCCAAGGCACATTTTCATGTCAGACAAAAATACATTTGAATATACTACAACACAGTAACAACTGATGGAATTCCTTACACAGAACTGCAGCATACCCCTCTTCTGAAATGGAAGTAGCCTGTGCTGACTCAGTCTGCCTCAACACCCCTTAACATTCATTCACTGGTAGAAGACAGTGCTTCTGGAGGCTGGAATAACCAAAACGAGCACATCTCAAGAGGCAGAACTTTGTATCAATTATGGACTGCTTTGTAGCCAGGCATATGTCTAATTATTTGTGGCAACATTGGGCAGGGAGAGGTATCTCCCAGGAAGGGTTACCAAGGGTTCAGGTTTAAAAATCATCACTCAGAACTGAAGTTGATCAGCTGCTTTTACTTCTCTTATGGGCAGATTAAATGAGTGGCTGGTAAATCAGTAGCTACACATGGAACAGCCTGCTTCAGAGGTGACAAGGTAAAGGATGACTGTGATTAAAATGTTGAAAGAACAAGAGAGCAGTTTTCTGTTGGGGAAATCTTTGAAGAAAGAAATGCCTGCACTGAAAATTTAATGATTGAAAGACAAATTTAAGAAATTTTGCATCACGCTTTTGAGGCTATAAAACTACCAGCAGAAGAAGTGTGGAAAATAAAGCTATATAATTAAAGGCTGGTCCTGAGTATATTTTAAATATTATGATTAAACTTAGGGAAGAACATAAGACTTGCTATGAGGTGACATACCTAAACTACAGCACAGCTTAGAGCAATACAGTACCAGACAATAGTGTTTTCTAAAATATCTTCTTAGCAGAACAAAAAGGTATAAATAAACTGAAACTTGAAATATTAGGTGTACACAGATAAGTTTTCCATTAGTCATAAAGAATGAAAGTTCTAATATAATGGTGTTGAGTTTCTAAGTTTCTGTCCATGTTTTCTTGCATTTTTTACTCATGGGGGTTTTTTGTTGGTATTTTGTTTTCTGGTTTGTTTGGGTTTTTTTTCCCCTGGGATTTAGGGTTGGCTTTTTGTTTGTTTCTTTACTGTTGGGGGGTTTTTTTATAAGCTCTATTTCATAACTTAGAAACTATGGTAGAGACAAATGAATCAGAAAAATATAACACACCATAGTACTTGAAGTAGTGTGAATTGAATGGAAAAATTATCTAGGTTGAGGATAATTTTTTTCTGTTCTAGCTGAGTTTTTAGTTCCCCAATCCAGTCTGCTATAGGAAAGTACAACTGGTCTAACCAGAGGGAAAGGCCTACTTCTTTCACTTACATTGCCACCTTATGGCAGTTAAATATGTTTGGGAAACTATGGCCTAATTTAGACCTTCCACTTGACAATTAGTGAGGATAAGCCACTTCCAGAGATGTCAGCTGTCAGAAGTGCTACTGAAACAAAAATCACAGTGAGTCACCAGCACCAGAGCTTACTTGCCAGAGATGTCAAGAATTCTAAGGAGGGAAAGAGAAAGCCACAGAGATATAAAATATACCTACTTAAATGAAATTTTGACTGTATGATAACTAGGTTTATAAACATTATGGCTGTCAGTGTTACTTTTACTATATTCACACTGAATCAGGAGAGTCAAGGTGGATGCATTGTATTTAGGAAAGGAAACTGGAATGCTGGAAAATAATTTGATGTAAGTCTACAAAATATGAAAATTATTTTGCAATAATTGTAAATAATTTTGCAATAATATGTAAAGAATGACTTTTTTCCTAAATCACTCAAGATCAGGAAAATTCAATTATTAAGATTCAACCCTAACTTCCCCATGCCCATTCACTATCCAGCAGCTGTGTTAATATATCTCTTAAATGAACACTGAACTTTGGACGTACCTAATAACAGTACAAGAAATTCTTTTCATAAACTGACATTGCTTTCCTGCAATGCCTTTCACAGCTGAGTCGTGAAGGAACTGCTAAATTGTCATTATAGCCTAGCAAATTTCTGAGCCGCTTGGAGTATTCTTCAGTTATATCAGAACATAAATGTGCCCATGTTTTTAAAATGTCTTTCGAAGTCCCAAAAATTGCAGTTTCTAAAAGTATCAAGGGACAGCACTGATAAAACCAGAGAGCGGAACCAACTCCTCTGCTACAACTAATATCAGCAAAGGGTAATGATATGGAATGCTAACTGAAATACACCGACCATCTGTGATTGTAACAATTCCTCCTAACATGCCAGTGTAACCAACATTAGTAGATCTAGATGGTTTCAGACAAATCAGACAATAATCCCTTAATATATAAACTGATCAGAAGTAGGCAGTAACTCTTAAACATGCATGTTTTATAAATACAAAGAAAGCTGTGCAATTGCTCAATACCTCTTACACTAAAGAATCCTCACTGATATCAAGTTCATATTTTCATTGGACTTATAATTTTCTGATATAAATTTTTCTTAATACTAAACTAAACCAGTTAAACTAGTTCAGTCTTTGACAGTCTGGAACAGAAGTTACTGCCCTGATTCAGTTTGTTCCTTTCCTTCATCTTTATCCTTACTCTTTTTAGCTCTTTGTCAGCTTCTGAACTGAGTTGCTTCTCCTCTTCCTTTCCATACCTTTACTTATTTCCCTCATCTGACATCTTGGTAAACAGAGCAGAAGAATGGGATGGAGAAACCCTGCCTCATCTACAGCAGAGCTGGCCAGTTATGCACTCAAAGCTCTCACCACAGTGTGCAGGGTAGAGAAGGGACCTGTTGACTGTTGTGCTTTTACAGACCTATCAAAGCATTAAGCTGCTGAGTAGCTCTTTGTGCATGCTGAAAGAACTTTCTTCCTGCTTGGTAACTACCATGACTTATCCAGTGCATGTGCAATGAACAGGCTGGAAAGAATCAGAAAGCAATTCACTGGTCAGTCTCTCACCCTGGGAATCAGGTAAACCTTGGATTAGCTTGGTAATATCTCTGGTGGCTTTTTGGCACTCGTGTATTTTTTCACTGTCAGAATGGCCAGCAGCCAGTAATATCCAAGGAAGGTTTTCCAGACTGGCATCCCAGTTGTGCTCAGAATGAATAGAAATTTAGTAGAAGTTTAGATTACGTTCTGCCAGATTGGATATAGATTAGCAAAACAGCAGAAAAGCCCTAAAGCACAATGAGAAAATTTTTAAAGACTGGGGAATTTTACAGCTGAAATTGTCCTAGCATTTAACTATAGACTTGAAACTGTAAAGAAAACGCAGTCACACCTCAAACTCTCACAAGGTTATGAACAAACCAGATACTGTACAAAAGTCCTTATGACTTTCATCACATGGGATGCTTCTTAAAGAGACAGAACCAAGTCCTCTATATGCAAAATATATGTAAAAGGAGGAAGTAAGTTGTTTATCAGTCACTGAGTATCAAATTTATCTGCCTCTGCTTGCAGTTAAATGGGACATTTTAAGGTGGTATTTTTGCCATGTTTCAACATTATTTAAAATAATTTCTGAATGTCCTTTATCTCTACAAGGGAGGTCTGAATACTATGCATCTGTTTTTTTAAGAACCCATACACAAAGTTGTAATTTTAAGTGGAACAAAGTTACATATAAAATCTAAAATACCTTGTCTCTAATTTTTGTTTTTAAACACCAATTCTCTTATCTCTTCACTCTTTAACACTTATTCTAATCACTGCTGAAGTCTATTTGCTAATGAGGTTACCTACCATCATTTGCTGGTGCTGTCACATGTGAAAAAACTGCTGCAGCTGATCCAGTTACTCTTCAGCTCCACCATTTGCATCAATACATTAATTTGTGGTCTTCCTACTTGAAAGGCAACTCTTCTGTCTTCCAGACTGGGAATAGAGCAGGAAGGAAAAGGAAAGGAGACACAATTATGCTCTACTACAGCTGCCCTTAAGTCAGAAAAGGACCTATGTGTAGAGGAACAGGTATAAGCTCATACCTACTTACATTCTCTTCCTTTAGACTTCCACAAATATACTTCTGTAAAACCAGAGGCAAAAGTGATTGTAGATGAAATGCAGCTCTGGAGAACATAATTTTTTATTCTATGTCCTATGTATGAAGAAATACTGAGGAAACCTTTTAAATGCAGTTCCTTTGACTTAACAATGCAGAAATTTTTTAAAAGCCAAGAATTGCACAAGTGGTTTTCAGACAGTATATTACTGACAATACTAGGGAGACCTGCAAACTCAACCTTTTTCTGTCCTTCAGATGAGAAAAGGCATTTTATTTTTCTTCATCATGGATTTTTAAAAGGAGTGCATTCCACCACATCAGTCTGAATTGCCATGTGAAACCTTCATCTCATGGAAGAGGATTGAGAGTGGAACAGGGAAAGGGAAGCTGGAATGTGAATAGGTACCAAGTAGTACATAAAGGTTGAACCCACATGCCTTCTTATTATGTCTTTTCTTCTTAAGCTATCTATATATATTTTTAAACTGTAAATTTATTAAACACATTTATATAGTAATAGATGTGAATAAATAGGGTACATGGACAAAGATGTTGGATATTAACTGATATGTAAGGTATTTTTTGATCCTAGCTTTTAGTACGGAGTATTCCCTCTGATCACAAAAGTAAAACAGTTTCATGTGTAAGACAGTAATTTCTAATTATACTCTGCTGCAGATTTTTCTTACTCCATGTTCTGTGGCACAATCTTTTATTTTCAGAGTTCATCAATTTCCAATTAACTCCTGCAAAAGACTTTATATTAATAACCTGTCAGTAATACCAGCACTGTAATTTCTTTTTCTGTCACTTCTATGTAGCTTTTGAAATTTCCTGTTGGGTGCTCTCCTTAAATGTAGTAGAATTTAACTGTGAAAAAAGGTCTAAATCCTGAAATACAGTAGGAAAATCATGTCAACACTGTATTATGTTTTCTTCATATGTTATTGGTTGCTATCTTTTCAAAACAAACATTCTCCTTTCCTTGCTCTTTTAATATTTATATGAAAATAACAATTCTAAAAGATTGATGCAATATAGATAAATGAAATTTCAAGTAACTGCTTTTCAAATAAATGAGAAAGCAAGAGTGGTAACTGGTGAATTCACAGTGCTCTTTAGCATAAGTCTGATTTTTTTTTCCTTGGATGTACATGCAGTTCCAGACAGAGGCTATCAGGAGCCTGCATTTATCTGCCCTCCTATTCAGCATCACATAAATCACATCCAATTTCCAATGTTACACAGAGCATGAGCAGCTGCTTTCCATGTGTATAAATGAATTTACTAGAATTTGCATCAATACTGCAGCAATCATTGTAAGACCACATTTGACAACCCACCAGGGCCATGAAGAAATTAAGACAAGAGAAAGGGTATTCACAATGTTAATTATTGGAGAGAATAATTTAACTTTTTGCCTGCCTGAGATCATGAATCTGCGACCACAGCTGGCATAGTTCAGTTTGCATTATGCTGGGGATGGAGCTGCAATTTTTACTAAACACTGTATAAAGATATTAATGCAAGTATGGCTACAGAAAATGAGCATAAAGCTACTACACAGCTTGGCAATCAAGAAGTATCACATGATAGGTTGCTATGGTATCTGCAAGCATGACTTTTTTTATAAAGCAATATTGCAAATAGCAATACAGCATGTAATTCTCTGACCATTTTTAAACATGACTGTTACAGATACTTACTACTTTGGAAATGAAAACAGTTTGTTACATTCCATTTCAAATGCACATTTCTAGAAAAATATATTGTGCTGGTTTTTAATCAGCTGTCACATTCCACAAAGATTATTATCAAGATTGCTGTTAAAGAGAAAGTAACATGCTTTTAAGACAATAGAAAATGGAAGTGCAGAGCATGTCTGGAACTGCAGGGTTTGATTGTTATAAATTGTTTATGAAGCGTCATTCCTTATTTTCATCAAAAGCTTTTCCTGCAGCAGACAACGTGTGTGCTTCAGCATGCAATTTTCCCTCTCCAGAGGAGTGAAAATGTGCCGCAGTTTACTTTGCTTGGGTTACACTGCAGTGCCTTTTTTTCTTTTTTTTTTTTTTTTTTTTTTTTTAAGGCAAGCAATAGAATATGTCTTTTTTCCACTGTGCAACAGCTCCCACTGATCAGCGAGGAAAAATAAATATGCTGAGTGACAGAGCCTGCATGCTGTATCACATAGACAAAACCTAGTTGGGCTTTGAGAATGAAAGAAATGGTACCATCCCCCACTAAAAAAGATGATGCTAATGCAGAGCTTTGTGAGACATTAAATATTCTACACTGCAGAGATTTCAGATTATTTCTCCTAATGCCTTACTGAGCTAGATAAGCCTTTCTGAATATATACTATAGAATGAATATCGTAAAGATTTTCTCTGCCAAAAAAAAAAATCCCCTGCATTTTTAACAATACTTCATTATATCTATCTATCTATCTATATATATATCACTGTTTGCCATGCAAACGACACAGATACTGTCATATACGATTCTTTTAGAAGGCTGGGGCTGTTTCAGGGCTGCACCGTGGGATTGGATGAATAATGCCTATTAAGAAAAGTAAACCTAAAGCTATTTGAGGAATTCCCCGTTGCATCAAACCCCTTCAGCTGTAGTTTAGTAAGCTCAGATGGTCATGGCAGTTCTTAACCAACGTGGTGTCAGGTCTGGATACAGGTCCACCCATCTTACAGGGTTTCAGTTCAGGCAGAACTGATATCCAAGGAGCTGCTGTTTCAGTCACAAAAATATTGACAGCGAACCTGTCTTTACACAACCAGAGGAGTTATCAGGCTGTAAGGAGCACCAGATGTGTCGGTCCTGTGCGAGCCCGAGCTCTGGGCGGTGCCGGTGCCCGCAGTTTGTTCGCCGGTGCCGCCCGTGGCTGCGGGGACAGCGCCCGGCTCTGCCCTCTGCCGGAGGCAGCCCGGGAACAGCCGCGTCCGCAGCCGGGAGATGCTCCCACCGCCCGCAGCAAACGCCTGCCTCGAAACAACTACTACCGCGAAACTATCTAAGGGCTCTTTATGAAAACGAGCGAGTGAGCAATATCCTACCTATTCCCCCCGCTATCTGTCCCTTTTTCATTGTCACAAGTGATTTCGCATGACGGATGCAGGACCAGTCTTGTTCTCAGAAGTGAAACTGAGTTTTGTTTCAGGATCGAGCCCGGCCAGGATTTGAAAAATCCCAGAAATGTTCCACTTTTTTGTTCCTTTACAGGTTTGGGGTACAGCTGCGGCTTCTTTGGATGGTGGGGAGGGGAGCTGGAGGTTGATGACACCTTCACAAATACACCTACTTTCCTGGGTTAGTAAGAGAGAGTAAAAAGAAAGGTCATTTCTTAGGCAATTTTAAGGGAGCTTTCCCTATTAATTTTTCCTTCTCTGTGAGTTGGGACAATAAGAGAGTGCAGTATCCTACTGCTCTAGGAATTTTGCTTAATGTTTTGCATAATCTATGACTGACCCATTACCTGAAACCACTGTCTTATATCAAAACTAAAACACAGATTTCTTTTATACCTGCAGGTTAAGGAGGAAGTCTGCAAGTCAATTGTGCCTTCCATAAGCTTTTTACCTTAAAGGTATACTGGAATAATTTCAAAGAAATATAGAAGTATCTAAATTTATTCAAATATATACACTTGGAATCCAAAAATACATTACTTTTCTGGTAAAGGTCTAAGATATTGCATTTGAGATATTAAAAATGGAGTTACTCCAGCTGGATTATTGGTTCAATAGTCATAATTTGAAAATAATAGAAATTTTATAGAGTAAAATATTTTTGTAAATGACCTTATATATATTTCTCTGCACTACCAAATTTGTAGAAAAATTATTACATAAATATTTTATGCTTATTCCACATAGAATTTTCAAGTTAACTACACACCTGTCCAGCACTGACTTAACTTTATTCTTTGACAGCATTTTAAGTGTATAACCAATATTTTTAAAAAGTATTTATATTATTACATTAATACATAATTATTGTTAGCAACTATGATATTAAAACTATTCTGGATTGAAGAAAAACATGCATACTAATTAAAATCAGGTACAATTACTAAAAACATGCACATTGTCCTTCAGAGTACAGCATAGTTCAGGGTATTTTCCTGTTAGTTATATTGGCCCGAGTATACAGCAGCTACTCTTCACAAAAGAAATGAGAACACAAAAAAAAGGAAGACAAAAAGGATTAATTACCCCATGCCCCATGCACACACCATGTCCCTTATCCTGCCACCTTTATGAAGCAACCTCTTGCCAGGGACCAGCCTGAGAGCCTCGGCAAAGGCAGCAGTTCCTGAGGACAGCTGTGATACAGCCACTAAAACCTCTGACAGCTCTCATTCCCTTCTCTTGGCAAGCATGGATTTTTTACAGTGAAAGGGAATAAAGCAACTCTGTTATGCTCCCATGGGGTTATTTTGGTGACAGATCTCAGGTCACCTATCCCAGGGTGAGTAGTGTCTACAGGAGCAGCTGTGGAGCCAGCTGTTGGGACTTGTCCAACAGAGAATACCACTGGATCTCTTCCTGGGCAAGTAAAAAATGTGACAAAAAACCACATAGTTGAAAGGTGGGGGTTTTTTTCTGAATTCTAGAAAAACTCCTCTGGTCAGGACATCATCAGCATTTAATTTAATTTCATTCATCCTGATGGCGGCAAGTTGATACTGGTCTAAGTCATGAAGCAACATGTGATCCAGGTGTCTAAATCACCTCACTGCTGAAATGGCTCTCCCTTAATTTTAGCAACCATTACTTGCTAATCTTTATAAACTTCATACAATAAAAGACAAAGACTAAAATAATTACATAAAAAGGTTATCTTTATTCTTTTAGGATGTTAGCAATGTAGTTATTTTTGGTAAAACAACTTCCTGCATGCAGTTCATCAGTACACTATGAGCCAATAAAGTCTATTGAAGCTGGAGCCCATCAATATTCGAGTTCTTTTGTAAGAAATGCAATGTGTTTCACTGCCCAAGCTCACTATTCATCCTCATGAAGGAAGATTTTTGAATAACAAATTATACTTAAAGTGTTTCTACTGCAGTGTGCACCAATAAGCAAAGCAGACAGTGTAAGATTAACTCTGGGGAAAATGCAATGTTCCTATGGCTTAGATTACCCTGAAAATCAACAGACAGGATTATAACATTAAAAAAAGGCCTTCTATCTTGTTTCACATAAAAAGACCTACCTACAGATCAGAAAAAAAACCCCTGTACTGTCCATTTGTTTTTAAATTATTCCTTATTACAAGCTGTTTTAAGCAATTAGCAGAAATTTTCAATTCCACTTTTATCTTAGGTTTCTGAACAGTAAAGTGTCAAAGAAAGCAATAAAAATTAATAACAACATGTGGAAAATATGTGGAATTTCTTATAGTAAGTATAAAATGTTATAAAATAAAACTATTTTTAAAATAAAAACAATAGATACATGTTATAATTTTCTTCTAGCCCCATATTTTAGGCCATCTATTTATCCTGTATAGTCCAGTACCTTACTGCACATTTGCTGATTACAACACAAAGTAAGATCTTTAATAGCAGCAAACTACTGCTTACTGGCATGAGGAATGATGGTCTCGTCAAACAGTTTTTCTTTTTACCACTCTCATCTCTTCCCACGTTACACTTTAACAGCTGTAGGATAATAGCAGCAAGCATGCATCAGTTAGAGCTTCCAATTATTTGAAGTATCACAGAATATATCATAGTATCTATTGAAATGCAGTAAGCTAACTTACTATGGTACATATTTGACACAGATACGGTAATTAGGTCATTGTCTTTTTGTTCAAAAAGGTACCACTGTGTAAAACAACTGATTAAATAACAGAGGGTATTTTACTTACATGTATAGTGTCAGTCTGAATGCAAAAAACCTCATCTAAACCCCAGTGCAGGACAAAGCTGATTCAGTACATTTTTCGGTCATCTCAGCTCTCTAGAGAAGGTTACATTACAGTGGGAACCTGACTAAATTTCCAAGGGTGTGTCAAAACTACCTCTCTCATGTACATATTTTGTATTTCAATGATACATCCTTCCAAAGCAGGGAAATTTAAATCTGAGGTATATATTAAGATAATATTTGTCCCCAAAGGTGCTCTGCTATCAACTTATTCTCATAGCTTTGATTATTTTCCTATGTAGGATATACTCACAAGAAATAAGTGTAGCAACAGACTTTGGAATAAAGTATGGAAGCTATTCATGGTATTACAGGGTCGAAACATACCACTTTAAAAAAAACCCTCGTGATTTCCTATAAGCAGAATTTGGCATTTGTAGCTTTTCTGTGAAAAGAATTGTTTGAATGTTTCAGGAATTATGAGCTATCTTGTACTCTGAAAGTAATTTTTTTCATAGTTTCACAATTTTCCAAATAGGAGCTCTATATAGCATCATTTATTTAAACCACTGTATCTGAAATGGACAGTACAATAAACTAAGAACTACTAAAAGGTAACAAAACTAAATATATTTAACTTGAAAGACTAAGTTACCAACCTCTTTTCTGTCAGAATTACTCCCTTGTTTGATTTACTGACAAATTCTCTATATGGACTCTGTTGTTTTTTAAATAGTTTGCTGCTTCTTTGATCAACAGCCTGAGATTCTATAATCTGGAATCCTGGTTTTTGCATTTAGAAATGACTTGAAGAGAACTATGTTCATATTATGATGCCATAATTACCTATTCCTGACATTTGTGTTCCTCTGCATGGAAGAGTATTATTTAGTGTTTATCTAAATAAAGAGTATCTATCCAGATTTTGTTTTCTCAGCATAGCAGAATTAATAAGCAGTATGTTCTTAAAGCAAATGAGATCGTGAGAAAGAATTGACATACATGGAGCACAGGTAGGAGATGAAATGTACACAGTGGACACACTTATTCTGCAAAGGTAGAGGCTTATTAGGACCCACTAAGGGTTCCAATAGTCCAAGTAGAAATTTAATGTCTCCTCTCAATTAGTAACAGCTGATAATCAAAACTATTGCTCTGCAAGTTTGTTTTCCTGTTACAGACCAAGAGTTTATTAGTGAAGGATCATTGTCTCGGACAGGCACTGACTGCAGCAGTGGGTAAATATGTAAAAACTTATAATTTTGGCATAATCTTCCAGTAAGAGTGCTATTGACAAAAACATCATATTTTCAAGCTTGCAAACATTTATCATGGATAACCTCTGCCTTTTACTTTTTGTTTCCTCTTCTATCTTTTCCTTTGTCTTCCTTTTCTGATTTGTCATCTTCATATTTTTCTTTTTCTGGTTTTGTTACACTATCATAAGAAGGTGGAGCTGTGGCAGATGCAGACACATCCATTTTCTCTGGAGATGAGTTTTCACTCAGCTTGCCAACAATCATATCTTTTCTGATAAGCTGATCACCCTCATCTTTCTGATAAATAAATGAAAGCTTCTTTACTGACTGTCTTAGAAGATGACGTCTATAAGCGCGCTGAATGATAGTGGCAGAAATTTCTTCCTGCTTTCGTTTCAATGTAGTCGTAATTGGTTCATAGGAAACTTTAGAGGGATTGGATGCCATAAACCGATCTTCCATCTGTATTCTGAGGGCGTCCATCTCCTCACTTTCCCCCAAGACACGCTTTGTGAAAGCAAACAAGATGTCAAGGCAGTGAATTCTGTCACCGCTCACCACAGGTAAATCCATTGCAATAAGCTGGACTTTGTTTGGTTTTGGAATATTAAGAGGAGGCTCTAGAGAAGCTGCAAAATCAGACAGTTTGCTATATTCTATGAATTGTGTTGCATCAGGATCATATTTTTCCCAAACCTCATAGAACATCTCAAAGTCATCCTCGCCCAAGGGTTCAGCGCTTTCTTCAGTAGCAACGCTGAAGTTCTCCAAAATCACAGCAATGTACATGTTCACCACCACCAGAAAGGATATGATAATGTAGCTGACAAAGAAGAAAATCCCAACAGAAGGGCTGCCACAGTCGCCTTTCACAGAGCTCCCTGGATGAGCCTTGTTAGGGTCACAGTCTGGCTCCCCACTGTTCAGAATTGGGTTGAGCAAATTATTCCAGCCAGCGGATGTGGTGATCTGAAACAGGCAGATCATGCTGTTGCCAAACGTTTCAAAGTTGAACATGTCATCAATCCCAACCTCCCTCTTGACATAGGCAAAGTTGGACATGCCAAATATGGCGTAGATGAACATGACCAGGAAGAGCAGCAGCCCAATGTTGAACAGAGCAGGAAGAGACATCATCAAAGCAAAGAGCAGCGTGCGGATTCCCTTGGCGCCTTTAATGAGGCGCAGGATTCGACCGATTCTGGCAAGTCGTACAACTCTGAACAAAGTGGGTGATACAAAGTACTTCTCAATCACCTCAGCTAGAAACATACCTGTGAAACAGAAAAATACATTAAGAGAGTAAGTTTTTAAGACAGAATACATTTTCCACAAAAAATGTAGAAACACTCCCCCCAGCTCTCTTTGTGGAATTAGTGGAAAATACAATTGGAGATAAATTTATCTGCTATGGATGATTTTAGAATTTTTTCCCTGTACTTTTAGAAAATAACCCCATACCTAAAAGTATTACAACTGATATAGAATTATTAAGAAAGTTAGCACTCTCAAGTATGCATTTCATTTCCTAAATAATAAAGAGAAATTAAAATTAAGTAACTCCTCTAATTTGCTCAACTTGACACAGATAAACCATTAAATACACGTATAACTATATTTCCTTTTAAACATAAGAATTTCTTACCTATTATTGAAAGAATAACAACCACAAAATCAAAAATATTCCAGCCAATGGTGAAGTAATAACAACGGAGTGAAAATATTTTGAAGACACATTCACCAGTGAACAGGACAACAAAGACCAAGTTAATCCAATATAAAATATTTTTCATCAGTTCAGTCTGGTCATCTGTTTCTATCATCATTGTGACCATGTTAAGACAGATTAGAACCATAATAGTGATGTCAAATAGTTGCTGTGTTACAATATCAAACATCAGACCTTGCAATTTGTTCTGAAGGGAGAAAGAAGAAAAGGTTATAGAATTTTTATGTAATAAACATCTG
Organism: Pycnonotus jocosus; assembly: GCA_013400435.1. Taxonomy (NCBI): domain Eukaryota; kingdom Metazoa; phylum Chordata; class Aves; order Passeriformes; family Pycnonotidae; genus Pycnonotus; species Pycnonotus jocosus. Next base: position 315,998 of record VWYP01014477.1, read on the forward strand.
TTTCCTCCCTCCCATTTCATTCTTCCTCTCCCAAAATATACAACCAAGCAAAAGGCTCAAAAATCTAAGAAAACCATTGTCCAGTAACTTATATGCCAGTTCAAAGTTTTCCCCTCAAAACCCAACAAGCCTATACTTCTTCACATCTTTGATTCTCTGCTTCTTCAGGCATAAAAAATATGAGAGATTTTTCATGCAGAACAGATATATGTACATTTCAATTCAGAATGAAGGGATAATTTCAATAAGGCTGAAACCATTTTAGAATAAAATGAGAACTTTTACTATAATTAATGTACTGCTGTGATTTCTCCCCAAATACAGATGACATAAGAATAGCACAATTCTTACCACTGGTCGAGGTATAGGTTTCTGCGGTTTCTTGGATCCCAGCTTCTTCATTGCATTGTAGTATTTCTTTTGTTCTTCTGTCATGAAAATGTCTTGACCTCCAAGGTAAATTAATAAAAGAAACCCCAAATCTGATTACAGCCAAGCCTTTGCATCCATTAATCCACAACATAGCAGAACATGATTTTAATGAACTCTTTATTCATCCTTATACATTGTTACCAAAAACCAAAACATAAGACTTATTTCAAAGATTGTTAAAATATTTGATGAATCTTGAAGGAAAAATGAAAGAAATTAAGGAACAAAGAAAATCCCCAGAGCTTCTCTATATTTCTTATTAAAAAACAATACATACCTGATTAATTCAGTTAAATAAATAATAAATCCCAAAAAACTTGTGAAATATACATTTCATAGACACTTATAATTCTAGCATCACAAACTCCACACTGTAAATCAATCTACCAGAAATAAAAAAGCTTCAAAGGTACAAAGACACAGTGTGAACAGATATGCCTTCAGGTAAAACACACAAGGAGAAAGAAATCACTGATTTTACTTTTCAGGATGTTCATTTTACCATTTGAGTATATGTATCTCAGTTCAGATGATATATGAACAGTGTATGTGTAGCTTGATCATTCCCCTACATTGTGCTGATGGGTTTACTCTGGGGTTTCTTGTCTGAATAAAAGGATTTCTAGACTGGTATGTGTAATACACACACGGAAAACCTTATTAGAAATACAATTTATACTGACAAGTAACTTGTTTTCTTCCTTTCATGCATTTGTTTGTAATTACATTCCAGGTATGCATGATACCAAAGCAGTGGCATTTAGAAATGAACTTCAGAGTAAGAGGTGATTCTGTGACTTTGTCAAATGTAGCGTCAATCTTACAGACAAAGTAATGATAAGTCTGAAGGTATGTTTACCTTCAGCTGCAGCTATATATTCACATGAAGATTTAAAAGTCAAAAGAGACTGTCTTTAACTAACTCTCCTCATAAATCAAATATTCAGGTAAAATTAACTTCTTGAAGAGTAAGAAGAAAAACAAGAAGTTGATTTGATAATTATGGTGGAAATGTGCTCTGACTTGGATTTCACTCAGTGGGAAATAAATAATAAAAACAAAAAAGCCATCAAGAAAGTGGGATTGGGTTGAGGATTTCCTCTGCTGTCTCACTGATGTAATGGCTACCACGAGTGAACAAGCCATCCTTGTCTCAGTGTACTGTCCCTAGGGAGAATATAGGCCTCAAGGCAAGACACCCATAAGGACCAGTTAGGAAATGGACAGTAGAACATTGCCTCCCTCATAGAACTAAATAATGAAAGAAGAATGCACACAGGAACCACAGACAAACACAGTTTAGCTACACAGAGATAGTATATTGCAACACGAGGTCTTTTTCATTCCTGTCCCAACATGCCCAAATGTCAGTGATATTAAGAAAGAACAAAGACAAGAAAAATACTGCTGGGTAGCCACGAACTGTGGGATTTGCACATTTCTGGGAACATAGGTACACCTATAAATTAAAAAGACAGACAGCTAATGTTTGTTAATTTGCTACATAAAACTGAAGAATACCGTACAGATAGAATTTTCCCCAGCCTAATTGCATGTCTAGTATTTTACTTTCTTGGTGACTTACAACAGCTCCAAAAGTACAAGGGGTGTATACCACCCTGCCAGAAAAAGCCCTTTAGCAGGAACCCTTATCTGTCTTCTGAGTCATGATGATTCCAGTAGACAGGGTCTGCCAAGTGAACTTAATAAAATTTATAATTACCTCACTAATGAGTAAGGTTACCTTGTTACATATCAACTGCCAAAAATGTCAATAATATTGTATATAGCCTTGCTCTCCAAGGATGAGAAATGGATCCTCCTTCCTGGATGCCCCTGAAGTTTACTCCTGGAAGGTGCATATATCTTGAAGGATGAGGATGCCACCATTTATGGTTTAAATAACAAGTACCATTTAATTTGCCATCATAGCCTGCATTTTCATCTATTTAAATGTTCCTAGAGTTCTTGACACAATCTTGTGCTCATTTTAATAATAGAGACAGCTTAGGTTGAAAAGAAAACCTACATATTTTCGAATGACACCCATTTTCTTTTTCTTGCAAATTCACTAACTCAAGATAGTTTCCCAACTGTCTCTAATCTTACAATACATAGCAGTATTTTCAGCATACAACTTGTCTGTATTAATCTCTCTAATAGAGGCCCTCACAATACTGCTATATGTTATCTCCTTATCAATTTTGACATTTATAGTTTTGCATATTCTCTTCTTTCCTGCCTTTTATTTGCTTGAGTCATCTGCACTTTCACATAGCTTGGTCACAGCACTGTAAGGTTAAGAAAAAAAAGGACATAACTTTCTGATGGACAACATATCATTGGGCTGTACAGGGATGTAGAGAACACTCAGACACTCACTGTAAGTTTAAATTACTTCAAATGCCTTAAAAAGAAAAGACTGTTATTTCATTATTTTGAATAAACAAAAATCTTAAAACCTGATTTCTTTTTTTCTATTACTACCAGAAGTTTCAGACACTCTTATCTGTCCTTGCATACATTTGCTGAATGCTAAGTAACAATGAAGTATTGTGAAAATGAAACATGTGACACTTATCTTCTTCTTTTGTTGGTTGAAGTTGTCTATGATGACACCAATGAATAAGTTTAGGGTGAAAAATGATCCAAAGACAATAAAGGCCACAAAGTAAATGTACATGTACAGGTTCTCTTCATATATGGGCTGTTTCCCTGCCTATGTAACATAGAAAAACAGCAAAACATCATAAACAACAGTTAAGACAAATCAAAGATTCCTGAGCAGGAAGAGAAGTGGCATCCAGATGGACAGGGGGTAAACCCAACTGTACAAGGGGGTAAATCCAACTTTTTTGGAGCATACACTACACTTGCCTTATATTTGAACTTGAAAATCTATTTAGTACAGATTTCTGTAATTGCACACATTGCAGGACTTGCCATTCCTCCCCTCTCTGTCTGTTCTCTTTGATGAAATTTGACATTTCATGTAGGTCCTACTACATTTGACAGAAAATGCAAATCTCAAAAGCAATTCAGTTCCTATAGACCATATGCAAATCAAGAGCTGGAGTGAGGAGAGATGCAAACAAATATCAAGATTAAAAGAAAAATGGGCAAAATTTAGCAGATTTGGTTTTGAGATTATCAGAGTCTACAGCTCTGAATTAGCTTTTGCAGTGATGCCTCTTGACTATTTGGGTTAATTCTGAAGACACAGGAAAAACTTATTTCCTGATCTGTACAATCTCAGACATAAATTAATAGAAAAACACATCTCATAAGTTTGAATTTTTACAGAAGAATTATTAACTTAGTAATAATGTATGCAGCTCTACAGCTATAGTATTTTTTTACGTGTTAAAAATGTAAGCACTTTGTAGGCATAGATTTATACAGAAAATTCATAAGGGCTTTACATTTCATTTTTTATATTTTAGTTCAGTTCAACTGCCATTCAAGAAGCATTACATCAATCTTACATTTGTTTTTCCTCAGTAAGTTTTTTTTACTCTGTAGATTTTATATTGCACTTACTTCTGTAGAATCAACTGCAGCGTACATAATCTCCATCCATCCTTTAAATGTTGCCTAAAAACAAAATTTGTTAATATTTTCTATCAAAGCTCCAGTTCTGAAAACATTCTAAATAAAACAGTGTCTTCTGCAATTTGTATTCATAACAATAAAGAGAATATTAAAAGTCTGGTGAGTTATAAGTGAAGCATACACAGGAAGTTCATTACTGTGGAATACTTCCCCCTAATTCTTAAAACACTGAATAAATTCTAGTCTTCATGGAAATTCATATAAACTCTCTGTGAGATGAGTTGCAATCAGTATAACCACACCAGATAGACAGCAATCCATCTCCCATGGCAATGTGATGTGGTGGTTGCCATCTGTAAAGCATCACCTTAACAGGAAAGGCACTGTGCTGTTTGGCATCCCAGTAAAGCCAAGTCCCTGAACCTACAGGATCATCTGCTCCCCCTGCACTGGGACAGCGTGAGCAGCCCATTAAAAATCAGGAGCTCCAAGAAGAGACTGAGTGAAGCTGCCCAAGCACTCAGTAGCTCATCCATCCTTCTGATGTGTGCCACAGTGTCCACAGTATGCCATGGTGCCCATGGGGGCCACGAACCACAAACCTCTCTGTGCACCTTCCAGAGCCAGCACCCAGCCTGGATCCACTGCTTTTCCTCCAGGACGTCCCCTGCACATCCCAGCTCTCTGGCTCCCCTGTAATTGCATTATTGATGGAACCATTCTGATCTGCACCGTTCCTCTGCCCCGAGTGCAGCACATGCTGCTGACACCAGCTGTTCCCAAACACTGCTTGGTTCTCCTTAAGGTGTTATAATAAGACTTTCAGTGCTAACTTTCTGACTACCAAAAAACTGGAAGACTTCTCCATTTAAAAAAAAAAAATAAATCAGCCACTATCTCTTGGCATTGTTCAGACAGAATAAGGAAATAGTCCTAGAAGAAAGTAAAAAGTAAGTAAGTTTTCCCATGAAATCTTAAGAAAATAATGGTTTGGCTTGCAAGTGACCTTCAGAAATCTAGTTTAAACCCTCTGTCATGGGTGGTGATGACCTTTACTACATCAAAAACTTTCAGTGATGAGCCATCCACATTCTCTGGGCAACCTGAATGTCTCAATGCATTATCACTAAAAAAAATAAGTAAATCTTCCTTATATCCAATATAAACTTACCTTCTTTCAATTAAAAACTATTGGCATTTGTCTTGTCACTACAGGCTCTACAAAAATTTTCTCCAAGTCTTTCTCATAAGCCCTCTTTAAACACTGAAAGGACACTATAAGGTGTCCCTGGAGCCTTCTCTTCTCTAGGCTGAACAACCCCAACTCTCTCAGCCTTTCTTCAAAGGAAAGTTGTTCCAGTCCTCTGATCTTTTTCTTGGCTGTCTTTTGACCTCTAAGAGGTCTATATCTTGTTGTTCTGGTGAGGTCTCATGAGGATGGAGTGTATAGGGAGAATCACCTCTCTATCTGTTGGCCCCACTTCTTATGGCCAGTCCAGGATATGATTGACTTTGCAGTCAAATCCTGTGCAATTACATGCAAGTGCACATTGCCAGCTCATGTAAAAATTTTTTCCACCAGTATTCCAAGACGACATCGGCTGGACTGACCTCAATCCATTCATTTTCCAGCCTGTACTTATACTGGGGATTGCCCTGAACCAGGGCAGGACCTTACATGTGGCCTTGAACTGTGTGATGTTCATGAGTTCAACCTTCAGATGGCTGAGGTCTCTCAGTAGGCTGGCATCCCCTCTAAGCCTATCACAAAGCTCATCTTGGTGCCATCTGCAAACTGCTGAGGGTGCACTCAATTCCATTATTCATGTCATCGACAGAGCTGTTAGATAGTACTGGTCCCAGAGCAAATCCTTGAGAGCACCAATTGGTATTGGTTTCCTCTTGGACATTAAGCCACTCACTGTCTTTCAACACAGCCATCCAACCAATTCCTTATCCGTCTAGAGAGCCTTCATCAAACTTACTCTGGTGAGCTACTGAGGGCATGAAAGGTCTGAATGATATATTTACTGCAATCATTACAAAGGTGAACTGTAGGTGCAAGACATGCTACAGATGCTAAAAGCAGGGCCACTCTCTAAGCTGGTATTTTATGCAATTGCCAGTACTGTTTAGCAATAGCTGCTATCACCCCCTGAAGCAATCAGATGGCAGCCTGCTAGCACAATACTAACTACTAAACTCTACCAGTTGGAAATCTTTAAAGACAGAATAATTACCAATTGCTTATGAGAACTAATAATTTCTCAGAAGCAATTTGTCACAGGAACCTGATTATGAATAGATGTTTGTCCTATTGGCAGTTTACAGACACTTTCTCTAAAAAAGGCTCATGCCCAGAAACCTAGCATTCTTCTTGTTTGAAAATCAGATAAGTCCTAGAAGGTATCTATCTCAACCATGGTAAAAATATTAGTCAATGTGCCTTAACAGATAAAGAAAATAAAAGAAAATGAAACCTAGCTGCAGTTTTTAACCAGATATTTTATCTACATACTGAATTTCTGTAGCACTTGAAAAGGTACTAGCAGTTGGGTGCCAAGGGACTTTATATTCATCAGGTAAATATCAGAAATTCTTCCTCTCCCAAAAATGGGCAGAGAATATATCACATTTTTACCATAAGCAACATTAATTAGCTCAATAGAACAAAACGATACATGTCAAATCCATATCCATTTATTTATTTTAAAATAAAATTGAAAATTATGGAATTAAATGATACTGCTACTAAAATTAAAGCTGGAAAAATTATGCACTTACCACTTGAAGCAGGGAAAGATAACCAATTGCAACATTATCAAAGTTTACTTTCACATTTTTCCACCGAACGTCTCCAGTAGTCCTGTTGATATTTTCACACATACTTTTATTGCTGACTTCCTCTGATAAGAACCTCAAATCAGTTGTGGTGTTAACACAGTAATAGAACTTGCCAGCAAACAAATTTACTCCCATAATGCTGAAAATTAGCCAGAATGTAAGACAAACCAGAAGTACGTTCATAATGGATGGGATTGCTCCAGTAAGAGCATTCACAACCACCTAGTCAATAAACACAGAAAAAAAAATTAAAAAACAACACAAGGGTTATTTTTTTAAAAATCTAGAAGATGATTTAATGTAAAACACTGAATTACACTGAAGTAATGCAAATAGGAAAGGAATAATGCATGTCATATAACCAAACATGCTACTGCTGGCCTTGTTAACAGACATGCAACTGGTCTTCTTCCGCATTTTTAAGGATTTGTTTTACACATTATTTCCATTTTTTCCTTACCCTCATGCCTTCAAAGCGTGACAAAGCTCTTAGAGGTCTCAAAGCTCTTAATGTTCGGAGGGATTTAATTGCACTGAATTCTGAGAAACCAAGGGCAGTAGCTACTAAACTAATCAAGGAGACCTAGAGGAAACAAAACAAAATAAAAGTACTTTTTTTTTTTTAAGTAGCTTCAAAATAAAAATGCCTTGAGAGGTAAAATTTTGATCTAGATATTGGGAAAAACATTCACAAAGTCCCTAAACTTTCAGTGAAAATAAATATTAAAAAAAAAAGAAAGTTAAAAAAAAATAGTCTAATATTGCATGTAAATTTCAGAACAGTTTGAACAAAAACATACCTTAACCATAATACTATCTGTGGATATGTGTGTATGTGCATTTTTATTCAAAAAAAAAATTATGTATACAGTAATTTCCTCTCCCTCCATGTGTTTGATTGTGGTTTGGACAACCTATGATACCAGCTATAAACTGACTTCTACATACAGAAATTTTAAATACAACATTAGAAAATTAGAAAATTCAAAAGATGTATTGCAAGAAAAGAACAAGAAGTATTACAAAACATCCTGCAATGATGCATATGAGACAGAATCCTAACCTCAGCTTCATTTCAACTTTCTGTTCTTGTAACTACTAAATAGTATAATTGCACATTGTTATCATAAGCTGGAAAAATCTTTGAATTTTTTAAAATTGTTTGTATTTTGGACAATTAATGTGCCTTGAGAGTTCCTCTTTAAAATTATTACTTTAGTGGAAGAAAGGGTTTAACCCACAAGAATTTTTGAGATCTTCAATACAGCTGGATTGACAGCTCAAAAGTTGATTTTCCTGCTGTTTTCCAGTGAAAGTCAATGATTTGTGACCTCATTGAGCCTCCCACTGCAGTTGGCTGTCTCTTGTTGTGTCTACACATGAGGAAGTCTTCTGCAGACTTCTTTCCTCTAAGGGTAGCTCAAGCAAGCTGCCAAATACTACACAATCCCATCTTTGCTATTTTCTGTGATACCATTTTTCCTTGGACATGGAAAGCTAAGCAAAATGAGCATTTTTATTGGTTTCAGGGCTTATTATCTGTTTCTGAAATAACTGTAAACATCACAATGGGTAAGGACTTCTGTCTATATGCTATAAGCTTGTTCCCAAACAGGGAACAGCTGAAGAGCTTAGGCTGATAGGTACAGAACAGTTTGCCTGAAAAGATTCTGTAAAATGTCTCACAGTGATAATTTAATTTTATTGATGCTGGTATGGAAAATTTGTTCAATGTTTAGCTGGATAAAGGCATAGGACAGAAAAATAAAACAAAGTTCTATTTAAGCAGTTGAGGGCACCACCCAGATGCTAAACCAGCAGGTAAAATGGCAGCAGGAAGAGAAGGAATTTAAATTCCTTGTTACTGGCTGAAAACAATAACAAGTAAGTCTGGCAATAATGTCAGAAAAAGCTAAGCAGACCACCATGACTTTAAGGGTAGGAAGGAGTGGGTTTACAATATAGGAGGTCAAACACTGGAAATGGATTGGTAAGTAAGGCATGCTCCATTCAAAACAGACTATCAGCCTGAGCTGCGTAATCTAACCTTGAAGTTAAAGCTAATTGAACACCCCCATGGGTGCCCCCCAACATGCATTGTTATATAATCTGCTACTATAGGGCCAAAAAATTCAGACACTCTAAACAAAAGATTAAGATGGCTACATGAAAGCACTGAAATCACTGAAAAAATGAAGAACCCATACCTATCCACATGGATGTATGGTACACCTAATCAGAAGAATTGATCTTAAAACTCAATTCAAAATCAACCTTTCCCAATACAGGCTTGTAGAGAGACACTAATTCTGAATACTCCTTACATAGTAATAGACTTATTTATTACTATTTAATTTTTTTTCTTTTTTAGCAATGACCATTGTAATGGGAAAAAAAAATCCAAATTTAAGTTAATCACCAAGTTCTGGAAACATACTGTCTGTTTATTCATAATATGAAAAGAATCTAAAAGATGGCATCGACAATTTTATGCAAAGGTGACAGAATCTATGTAGATGATTGCTGCTGATTTCCCATTAATTATAAAATCGTCATAATTTTTCACTTAACATTTAGAGTTATAATAAAGAAAAATCAAAATACTGTAGCATCCACAGAGACAGCAAATATCCAAAAAATTATACATTCAGCCTTACTCAAAGACAGTCTTAACTTTTTTTCCTTTTGTGTGCTGAGGTTATCTTGTTTTGGAACATTTAATCTTAGGGGGGACTCTTATACTTGCTAAGTTCTCTGCAGGTCAGTACATCTGTTCTGGGAATATGCTGACTTTATACTTTGTGTAAGAATAAACCAGGAGTTGACAACAGAAGAAATGGAGAGGCATGAAAGTAAAAAGCAGGAAACTGCATATCCCAGAAAAGCCATATCACATGTTTTCTCATGTCACTGAGTTAGTCCATTTGCTAAGAATGGTGATTCACTGAAAAGAGAAGCACAGGTAAACGAGGACAGCAAATAACAAACACCACTTGTGCCTTTCCCTCCCAAAAAATCTACTTTAACAAGAGCATTAGGTAAGTTTCAACTCTACTGGTAGGGGACAAAGATTCTGTCCCAGATTCCAGATACCAACCAATCAATGGAGTTTTCTTTTGTCCATTTGTTGAACATCTTCACAAAAAGAAAGAACTCCTTTAAATGAACATATCATGCAATGTCACTAATTTAGTTTCTTTGGAGTGCAATATCAACACTAATTTTTAATGTTATTGTTGAAAAAAAATTCTCTCCTGCAGCTCTTTGTCAGTGCCTCATTAAGCCCAGAACCAAATGCCCAACCTCACATGCTCACTTAAATTTCCCTTTCTTTTCCTGTGTCCTCGTCCTCCTTGCTCTCTGTTGCCACATCCAGCAGACTGAAGTCAAACCAGTAAAAAGTGCTCCCCCACCAGCTGGAAACCCACACAGTGAAACACAGAACACACGGTGTCAATGACAACACAAAGGCAGACTTAGTCACATACTGGATAATTGCAGCAGGATCTTATTCACCAGCACATAATTTTCTGCTCCTTTAAACCAAATTTACATTATTCACTGCATCTATCTCTATCAGACAAAAGTTACATAAAATGACCTGCCTAAACAACAGAAACAAACTTCTCAGAAAGCATGGTACTTACATCAACAATCAGGAAGTCCAGCCAGCACCAAGCATTAGTGAAATAAGTCTGAAAACCATAGGCCACCCATTTTAGCACCATTTCCAGAATAAAGACATAAGTAAAGATTTTATCAGCATAGTCCAGCAGGACTTTTATAGTCTTGTGCTGTTCAATATATATGTCTTCAAAAGCCTGTAAAGAATGGGTTATATGTGAGTCAGATACTGAAAAGTCTTTGAAAATTACAAATTAAACCAGAAGAAAATGAAAACAGCAAAGTAAAATCACTGTCAACTCTAGATGTTTTACCTTGAAAAACAAAAATAACAGAAATTACAATTAGATTCTTTTTGCATTTTAGATTTTTATTATTATCTGAAAATGGAATTACAATATAAAGTCTGAGGTTGCCAAAAATATTTTTAGAAATTTGAATAATAATCAACACAGAATTATAATTTTACAGCCTGAAAAGCTCAGCCAGGTTCTGCCAGAAGGCAGTCTCATTATTACAGCAACTTCAATTAACAAAAGAGAGCAGATATTATGCTGATGATCTCTAGTGAATATCAGTTTAGGTGCTGATGGCAAGGTTTTAGTAGTGGGAGGCTGTAGATGTGGCCACCGTGAGAAGAGACCAGGGATCCCACACAGGAAACAGCTGAGCACAACAATGAAGCTGGCAGTGCCTCTGGGAAAACATATTTAAGAAAGGGCAAAACACTGCATGGCAGTATGAGCACTGAAGGAAAAAAGTGACAGAAACGACCCTGCACACACCATGGTCAGAGAAGAAGGGAGGGAAGTACGTGGTACTTTAGGTGCTGGAGCAGAGACGAAGACAAGATATAGCAAATCCTACATCAACCAGCTACCAAAATGAACCCAAATATTTAGTGAAGCACTAAATGTCACAAAGAATAGTATAAAGAAATTCAAGAATTCCTATTTAACAGTCCAGAAATATCACAACTAAAACTGTAGCAAAATATTAACTAAGAACATGATTAATTCAGTATCTGCTTTTGGGGACAATTTTCATTTGAAGCAGAATAATTGTTTCACACATATATTTCCTTTTTCACAATTTTTATTATTTCTTAAACAAGATTTTTAGCATAATCCTTTTCATAAACACACATATCACTTTGAATTCATCAAAATTTTAATGTAATGTAAATTAAATGTAATACCCAAAATATTCTGGGAATTTAGTTCCAAGTTCTCTTCAAAGACAACTTTGTGTTCATGAATACACAGGTGTTATAATATTAACTTTGATAAAACATTTTTTAGGTACTGTTTCTATGGGTGCAAGCTCTACCTACCAGAGCACCACTGCTGAGAAGAATCATGAAGACAATGAATGACTCAAACCAGTTGTGCTCTACTATCTTGTAACAGGTTTTTCGAAGGTTCCACCAGATTCTTCCTTTTGTGCTCTCCCTATTGCCTTTACAGCATTTAAACTTCTGTACACAGCCTAATAGCACAAAAATTAAGAAACTGTTATATGGTAGAATTTTCATTATCCTGAAAAATCAAATCATTCTTAGCTAGCTCCTGTTCCATGAAGATCAAGCTACTTCATGCTACTTATCTTTTCAATTCTGTACTTGGCATACAAGAAAACTTGAGTATACAGTTTTTTCCTCTACTCCAATGCTACATCAAGCTTACTAGCAAATGACAGTCATCTAACTGAGCTAATTTTCATCTACAAACACATTTAAATATATATATTATTCGGTTTATACACAGATAATTAAAGAACATATGCAAATTCTCAGTGAGTAGAAACAAAGAGCATACATAGCAACTTTCAGATGAACTTCAAGAATACACAAGCTTCTTCTTTTAAAACAACTTTTGCTTTTTACAAAAGGTTCAAATAAATCAGACACAAATACTATTTTTATTATAATGAAGAGCAACTGATGCTCCAAGGGCTGACTAAGGATACCTGTTTACATGAACAAATGTTTTAACAGGAGATTATGAGAGCTTTTCCAATGCGATATAGATTTGTGGCAACTGTCCACAGAAATTTGCCTCACATTGGAGAGCTCCTTACTTTATCATGGGGCCTCAAGGCATTGTTAACAATGAACCTCAGTATCTGCCTAGCCAAGAGTAGCCTCCTTAATTCTTTAAAACTTACTAATCACATAGAAACAAAACCAAGTTGACATGACCTTAAGGGGTCCCAAAGGCATTCTGGTTTTCCCCTTAAGTGTCCTTAAGTGCATATGCTACAAATAAGTTACACTTATTTCATCATCTCGGATAAAACAGCTGCCACTGTGAAGAACATGAGCTACCTTACCTTCAACCACTCAAATTGTTTACATTATGAAAAAATTAATCTTATGCCTACGAATGAATTGGTATTGCATAACACAAGGATAAGGAAGAATTGTAATATATTGTCAAATCACTTGAGAAAAGTACATTTGTTTGTTGGATTTTTTTAATTAAGAACTTGCTATATTCAATACAGCCCCACATTGACAAACAATTTTGGTTTTATAAAGATGAGTAAAATAATACTTCAAAGGACAAAAGTCCTAGCCTAAATCAAAGATGTCTGCAAAACAGTAAATTTAAAAGCATGGACAGGATAGGAGAGTTAATTCTGGACCATATTTTGTTCTCAATTATTTTACTCACAATTTAAAAGGAAATTAAGATCTGTAACATCACAGAAAACCAGAAATTCTTTCCTACATAGTAAATTTCAGTAGTCTCCTAAAAGGTATAGCTATACAGAACTAAAATAAATCAAAACATTTAAGGATATGCAAGTTTTAACTCACAGTATATCTATATACCCTCTTCGCCCATTAATGGTGTAATGTCAACAAAGTAAGTTTATTGTTTGAGTCCAGCTTTCCATTGAATGTCAGTGGATGATCTGCATCACACACTGGATTGCTTTCTTGCACCAGGAAGTGACCATGAATAATCACATGATTCCATTTTAAATTTCTCAGTGAAGTGAGCCTAGTGTAGGGTTTGATCTCACAAATTTCACTCCTGACAAAGTAATTTAAATCAACAGAATTACTGTCTGCTGAGAATAAGTTTATAGAATTGTGTCTAGTGGTTATTTTTAAATATTATAAATTATCAAATACACACATATTGAACTTTGCTTTAGCAAATAGTACTTCTCAGATATCAGTATTGCTATCTACAACAGGCAAATTATCATACCCTGAGATTTGATGAACTAGGATCCAGGACTGATGTAGGAAATATCTTCCTTGAACTGCCAATGTTTGTTGCAAACAAGCAAAACATAATTGCTAGGCCCAAATTTTATTTCCATACCTTCTGTGAAGCATGCCTGTAGTTCTGATGCTTTTTCTGATTCAGTCTCAGTTTTTTCTTCTCCAAAGGCAGCTAAATTAACTGTACTTCCTTCTGATGAGCTGGAAAAATCTAGCTTCTGAAAAAAAAATTAATTATATTTTTACCTTATTAATATTAATATTTTAGATGTGTAATTAACTAAGCATGCAACACCATGTGCCAGTAACAAGAAGAACAATATTTTTCACTAGAAATACAAAAAAACACCCACATGTAGCAGTCAATGCTGTTGAAATGTGCATAAATCATCCACTTTCTATCTAGATTGCAGAGCATGGAATTTCAGAATTTCTAGAAAGTTAACTGTTAGCAAGTGGATTTTCTGATACATATTCTATTTATTTTGCTTTCTGCTATTACTTTCTTATACATTTCAACTGGCATTAATTTGCATTCTTTTTTGCCAATGCACATATGCAGTACATTGTGCATTCTGAAACTACCCATTACTCTGGTACACATACCTGTACAGTCAACACCCATAAATAATATTTGGGGGGGTTTTTTAAATAATTAATACTACATAAGTCACATTATTAAAATAATCTCCAAACATGAAAACAAACACACACACAAAACTTCCCATCCAATACAAGAAAAAGCCTTAACATATTATTTTGTAATCTGCCTATGTATTGCAGAGATCTGGAGATTTTAATGGAAGGTGTGGTGTCCTGTACACTTAAATTAAGTATGAGTACCAAACTAAATCAGAGTAGTTTTGGTCACAGCATTCTCTGACATTTTACAATGTTATCATCAAGAAGTATAAACATCAGTAATGAAGTCACACAAGTAGATGTCTGTAGGGAATGATGTAAGCATGCTTTATAAAACAACCTTGGTTTTGTCAAATCAACATCATTTTTACTAATTTAGTTAGATTTTTATGATTAAGAGATATTTAAGAGATAAGTGCAGACAAGTTACTATCCAAGTTATACTTACACCTCAATTGTAAAATGCAAAAGGACAAGATTATTTTTGTTATTAATTTTTTTTTGTGTTGGTGAAAGAAGACAGACAATATGATAACAATAAGTAACCAAGTATTCTGCCTTAACTTTTATTAAAAATGGTTTTGTTATGTTGCCTACTTTGCCATTACTTTACAAAGAGTATCTGGAATAGAACCCCCATACTACCCATGTTTACGATAAACATCTCTTTTCTTTTTTAGTAACATCATTTCAAAATAGCAATATTCACAGCAAGCAACTTTTCCTATCATTACTTCTACTGAACCCAGAGATAGCACAATATGCCCTCCACAATTCTTTTATTACGCTGCTTTCATCATTCCATGACATAGCATATATATTGCAAAATGGTGCAGTGGTGGTGAGTAAACTAAAATATTTAATTAAATAAGTCAAATTATTAGTTTTAAAATATATACTTTTTTTAATAATAAGTTTTGTGTCATATTACTAACAAAAATTTAGAGCAATGTGAAGTACCCTGAGTAATTTGAACTGTAAGCTTCGTACACCCTTTGAGCAGATGACATTATTTGAAATGAAAGAATAAAAGATGAACCACAAACACAAAAGGAAATAAAAAGAATCAATATGTTCAGAACATGAAATTATATATTTCATGTTAGAAGAATCAGAGATTAGAACTTTAATTTTTTTTTTTAATTACAAAAGTCAAGTTTCTTTACTCTAGAAATAAAACTAGAGATTCCATGAACTATTTTGATATAAACCAGATGTTCTGGTTTCCTTTTTCTTCCACAGATGATACAGAGTGTAATCCTACTGCCTGAGGAGTTACAGATTTAAATAAACACTGGTTCTCTTTTTTATGTGAAGGGCTCATACTTTTCACTAAGATGCAGGTATCAAACACCAACAACATAAAAAGTGATCATAAAAGTCAATATGCATAGAAGAATTTCTCCCTCTAATTAAAAATTAGCAAACTAGATTCTTTGCTATGTACAACAGAAGTCTTTGCAGGAGTCTAATTGATCTGGGGAATCACTCTAGGAAGAGAACTTTTAGGAAAGACAGAAATGCTCATCCTTCAACTTCCAGGGCCCTTAGGTGCTGTTCAGTTTACTGAACAGAGATAAGAAGGCTACACTGTATGTACACTAAGCACTAGATTAAATAGATCAAAAAAATTGGCACACGCATCCATTAAAAAAAAAGCATTGCCTTATTATTCAGAGAAAGGTAAGTAAGACAAAGTGACATCCAAATGAAAAAGATTGGTGTATTTTTCAGGTTTTTTTGGAAAGGCTCCCAGTTTACTGGTTTGCATGCTGCTCTACACTTGTCCAGACTCATGCAAGCAGAAGCTTGAGTTAGGAGCAGTGTCACATAATCAATATCCATCAAATAAGACTCATTCCCTCATACCTGGGACCACTAGGACAGGATATTACCACATTCTACTCCTCCCTACTAAAGTGTCTTTTGAAAATAGCTTCCAAAAAATCCCTAGAAAGATATTTTTCCATTCCTTCTGAACAGTTTACTGTGCCCTCGGACACAAAAGAGAGACCTAAATACTTCCAATATATAATACAGTGCAAAAGAATACATGGGATATAATGCAAGATTCAACAACAAAACCATACAAACAAAATTTGTATTTGCAAAACTATTACCTCAATGATTCCTAAATGGTCAAGAGCAGAACTGTCAAACCATTGATAAGAAATCACCAGGAATAAGAAATGCATAGCTTGGTATGATTAAGCTAAATAAAAAACTTTGTGAGTTTTATGGTTCTAGAGTTTCTGAATTTAGAGGTTTGGGAGTGTAGTAATTCCTATTTTGTCTTTTTTAAAATTGCCTTAATTTTATCCTTATCCAAGTTTTCCTATTTGATATTTCTTTTTTGTTTGAACATTCTTATTTATATAGTTTTAAATCATCTAGATTTATTTAGACACCTGCATAGAAATTTTGATTAATGTTTTATGTTTGTCTTTATAAAAATAAAGCAGCTGGATTAAGTTCACTAAGAAACAAGTATTTATGATGAAAAACAAAACTTACATAAATGATTCTCTATATTCCAACCTTGCAGACATATATAAAATTCATTACTAGAATATAACTAAATCATTACATCCATATTCAAAAGAAATATATTAAAAAATACATTTTATTGTTCCTAGGAGTGTATTTTTCATCCTATATTTTAGGTTCTCTTATATGGGAAAATTGAAATGAGAATTGCAAAAACGTTGTGAACAAACACAAAACAATTTATATCAAAGATATAAACATTTTAGCATACAAGTAACCGTATATATGTAATATTACAGAGGTATTGGTCAAATGAATGTGATCAGAAAATGTTCATAATTATATGACAGCTAAAAACATGGTACGACAGATGAACAGAAAACTTCAAGTGAGGACAACCTTTCCATTGTCATAAAATCCGAGGCTGTTAACCTCTTTTCATCTTGAAAAGTGCTGATGCTTATCATTCAGTTAACAATAATAAAACTTACAAAGCATGCAGATTATGCCACGGAAATAGTACAGAAAATACCAAAGATGTAACAAGGAGAGAAGAAGAACATGTTGGTGTTGCCCTGAGTCATGCTGTGATGTGAGTCATGGACTCGGCTTGCAGAGCGGCTGCGCGTGTTCCCACTACATTGCAACATATGGGGAAAAAGGTACTGTGGCTGAGGAGCATGCAGACCAACCAATCTCAGAAGTGATCAGATATGTATGATTTGTTTAGGTAACCTGTGTAAACATGCTGACACGTTGTTCTGCCTGGTTTAAAAGCACCAGTCTTGACTGATCCAGCTTGATTTTACTCCTGTGAGAAGAATGGCACGCAATGAAATTAAAATATGGTACCCTTGAGGTTTTTTGAGTACTGGAAACAGAAGCGTGGATTCCTACTTACTTAAAATATGTGTTTACTAGATATGTCACACATTTGCAGAGCATAACATTTTTAGGTGTGGATTAGAGCTTTAAGCATATCTAAATATATAATGGCAGAAGTAAGAACAGCAGAACACCTGTAGCTCATAGATGTATACAGGACTTGTGCCTGAACATAAATAACGACCCACAAACAAAAAACCAAACCACCATCAAAAATTCCTTCACCCTCAAATCCTCCTCCTCCTGAAAAAAAAAGAAAAGAAAGGCCCAAACAAAAAAGACATACAGATACACCCACGGTACGTGTATTTCAGCTTTAGGTATCCTTTAAGTGGTATTGACTAAACATTTAAAATTACAGAAATATATTTCTCCTTGCATTTCATTTTCAGGGTTATTCCTGGTCTTCACTAGTTGGTAAATAAGATAAATCTAGGTCTTTTCTTTCAGAAAAAAGCTGCAGGCAGAACAAAAAGTAAATCATACCATGTTAAATACAGAAACTTCTGCATATGAAATTTTTCCCCAGCATCTTTAAATATTTAACTGAATGATTTTTTAAAAAATTAAAATAGTTTAAGGTGCATTATGGATCGTAGCAGCCATAACAATGAAAAACAAAACCTCACGCTTAGCAATAAACCTATAAGCTCCTCAATTTGTCTTCTGGTGTAAATCTGATCTCACTTCTTAGCAATGACTTGTCAAGGATTCATCAAATAATGTAGCTATGTTACAACTCCAAGATCAACTGCTCCAATTAAAGGGGAAGTCTGAAACAAAGAGCTGAACTAATCTACAAGATGAAAGACAATTTCCCTACTGACTTTGAACAAGTGTACATGAAATTTTGGGAGGATAGGGGGGTGTTAGTTTATGTATCTCCTGTGGTTGCCAACTCTCAGCCAGTTTTCCAAATCTGAACAAGTCCAAACTGATACTAGGTAACAGTACCTTATAAACTGCTAGTGCTTATGTATCATCTTGAATATCAGAGATAAGAAGGCACAGATTTTGTCATTCAATTCTAAAATATAAAATACTGAGGAACAGGTGTCTTCAACTGAAGGCTGATTTCCAGGCAAGTGGTAGATTTAAATTACCTGGATTCATTAAATATTCCTTCCACAAAACCAAATTTTATTAAAACACTAAGAAACCCAGTATCCTTCAGTCAGATTAATAATACGCAAAAGTTGTAGTAGCTATTTAACAAACATTATAGCTTCATTACATAGAGCAGTTAATATTTTAAACAGGTTACTAATACTGTTTGCTTTGCTTTAAAGAATCCTCTTAAATAATCTACGGCCTTCTCAACTGAGTGGTCAATGTAATATCTACAGTAACACTATCTCCAAAAAGTAGATGGACCAAATCAAGGATCAGGAAACAAGCTACTGAAATAACAAAAATAAGTGTAATACTACTGAACACTGTACTCTGCAATAAAAGAAACACCTAAAGAGTCCCTTATTACACCTTTCTAAATTTAATTTTGCTACACTTCGCTGGAAAAAACTTATTTTCTAAACTTTGGAAGTAATACTGGCAAATTAATTGCCAGTTCAAACAAAACACCTGAAAACCTAAAAAGCCCACAACCAACCAAAAATGTCTCAGACTCATCAGCTGAATGCCCAAAAACCAACCACACACAAACTCCCCCCACAAACAACCCAAAACAATCCAGACAAAGCAATCCAGACTGGAGTATAGCTGTCTGCACAAGCAACGATGCTCTATTTATGTCCTCATGTCTTCAGGTGCCAGAGGTGGTGATACCAGACACAGTCTGCTCGAGCCACAGATTGCAATCTGAATTTTTAGTGTCTTTCAAAATCCTGCCGAAATCCATGATTTTGCTTTTCCCCTCAGACTGAAGCTGCTGACAAAGGACTACAGTCCTAGAGCTGACCCAGTTTAAAATCAGGCAGTCGTCTTAGAAGTGACTGGTTTAAAACTCCCAAAAACAAGTAAGAAATTAATATTTTTTCATTTGATAAGTCTATTTTTTCCTGAGTTTTTAGTTGATGAATTCACCTTATAATACAAACATTGGTCCCTTGGCTTTCCCCCATCATTTTGATTTCAGAACATGAATATTGTTGTTACTGCTCTCATCAGCCTGAGTCAGCACCTCTGTTAGGTTTATCCAGTAAAGGTAATCCTGATTTTCCTTAAAGAGTATTAATATTCTTTATTAATATCTTCTCTAATATTTTTAAATAGCAGTTTACTTTCATTCGTAGTTCACAGAAACATTACAGTTATTTGAAAACCCCAGTCTTTTGACACTGTTTATTCTGTACATATATACTAATTTCTCTGTTCTACTAATGATTTGGTAAAGTTTGCTTTTCAAACATCTTTATAAATAGGTTCACATACAAGTTATACAATTCTTCCAGGATTTCCTACTCTCTTGAACTCCACTTTCCCATTTCAGATTATTCACTCTCTGTACAGTCCAAGAATCTTCAGTTACAATTGCTTTGCATTTCTAAGCAGGAAGAATTACACTACGAAACAAGACAGTTAGTATGATTCGTTCATCCAAAATATAAAATATTTTAAATTTACCTCCTTGCTTTCATCCAAATCTGAGTCACTGCTAAACTCTTCTGTATTCAGATGTTCAAAATCAGACTCTCCAACAGCTATTGGTACTGTGACAGTAAGGCTTGGGTTGTTTATGAACGATGTATAATCATTGCCACCTATAACAGTGGCCATTCCATTTTCATTTTCACCATAGTTCGTATCTATCGTTGGTTCAGTGACAGTACAGTTGGAAATGTAACGGTTTCTCTCATCACTCAACTGATCTGTTGCTGTTCTTCGATTTACAGCAGCTGGTTTTCCCAAACAAGACTTTTGGACACATTCACCTGCTCTTTTCTTCACATAATCTATTCCCTTCTGAATCCTTGCCACAGCAATCTGGAGATTGTTCATTTCATTATCATCGTCTGAAGCAGCAAGGTTGTCTGAGCTAAATGAGCTCAGCAGCAAGGCCAGGAAAAGATTCAATACCTAATTAAAAAAAANTTCACATGCTTCTTAGGAACCCATTATGAACACAGGCTTTGTGTTTTCATTGACAGTAAATGATTCTGAAAGTACACAGTAAATAAAACGCAAATGCAATTTAAGCACAATACCTTCCCTGTACCTCAGCAAAGGAGATTTTGTGGCTTTACATTGCTTATGTTTGCAGAAGGTCAGAAGTTAAGGATTCTTTGGTACTGTCTGAACAGATTCAGTATGTTTACTTTTCTGGCAAACTGCAGTACTTTGATCTGTGCAGAAAACACATTTTCTACATGGTGGTCCAAACCCACAAAAATTTTTTTTTGTATGTGACATAAAAAAATGAGAAATGTACCCTGTCTTTTAACCCCCAAGTCATCCTTTTCCCACAACAAGACAAAACATAGAACATGTATCAGTTCTAAAAGCCCAGAGGTTACCAGGAACTCCAATGCCAAAGCAGCAGAGTACCAGCCCTTAAAATCTTCAAATCAGCTCTTCTATCAGCTTGGAAGATAAGATTAAAAAAAAGTGTTGGGAATGCAGAAAGACAAATGGATAAAACAGCCCTGAACATACAACTGGGATGTCTGTTCATGGAAAAAATTTTCCTTGAACTATGGAATAAAATCAGAATATAGTAAACACTGTGGAAATATTCACATAGGTGGATACTTCATTTCAAAAAATTCAATCTTCTGGTTTAGGAAACAACTTCACAGTTCTCTTCATTATAAGACAATAGATTTATAGAAAATCCTGAAGCAAGTGGCTGTGCAACTAGAAACAGTGTTGGCTTGCTTTAAAGATACTTACCTTACACCTCTCAGAAATTTTATTCCTAAAGAATACTTCCAGGGTGGCTAATTTAAAATCTCTTCTGCTACTGACAGTTGTTTAAAGCAGAGATGTAGAATCACAGAGGGAATGAGAAAAGCAGAGCAACGGGCAGAACAATGAATGTCTTAAATACCGGCAAGTTAAAAAATATAAAACATTTTAAAAGAGAAATTTATACTCATACAAACTAGAGCAAATCTGATGCTTTCCTTTGAAAAAGACAAAAGCAGATATAATACAGGCCATGTTAGAAGTATCTGTAGAAAGCACTTAGGAAATAGGAAGCAAAGAAGTGAAGAAGCAAAAGAAAACCTGAAGCAATTGGATCTGGGGTTTTTTCTGCATAACAACTTCCTTCTAATTCAAGTTTCCTTACTCCATTTGTGTAAAATGCTGGCTGTGCAGCAAGCAGGTCTCAAAATGGCATAGATTTCAGAGTCTTAACAATGCAATAGCAGTCATTTAGACAGGAGAGATCAGAAAAAGTTTTTAAAAAAGGGCCCGATAACCTGCCTACGTGTGACTGGAAGAAATGACTAAATTGGTTAGGGAGAAA
Source organism: Pycnonotus jocosus (assembly GCA_013400435.1). Taxonomy (NCBI): domain Eukaryota; kingdom Metazoa; phylum Chordata; class Aves; order Passeriformes; family Pycnonotidae; genus Pycnonotus; species Pycnonotus jocosus. The sequence goes on from VWYP01014477.1 coordinate 338,131, forward strand.
AGGCCCTGCTATATCCTCTTCTGCAAACAGGGAATTTCCACCCTGGAAGTCCAAAACTGGGGGTGCCTTTGCTCCTCTCTCCATCTCTAGGTAACCAGGAGTAGTCCACAATACCCTGAACACCCTGTGCTGCACGATCTCATCAACATCCTCTGAACTGCACTCTGATGCCTAAGGGGGGTCATTCTCCAAGCTGAGGAATCTAGATTGGATCAGAAATCTAACAAACAGAAAACTCCATTTCAAAACTCACACTCATAACGAATCCAACATAATAAAAATCATACTTTAAAATCACACTTAATAATACTTTTATCATTAAATACTGGTTCTCTTACCTTTCATGTTCTAAATTAATTGTAAGATTATTTTGGTTACATACCACTAGGTTTCCAATCACCATGACCATCATGAAAACAATAAGGCACATGGTTTGGCCTGCAACCTCCATGCAGTCCCACATGGTTTCTATCCATTCTCCACACAGCACTCGGAATACAATCAGGAAAGAGTGGAAAAAGTCATGCATGTGCCAGCGAGGCAGTTCACAGTCACTGGAGATCTTGCAGACACATTCCTTGTAGCTTTTCCCAAACAGCTGCATCCCAACCACAGCAAAAATGAACACGATGATGGCCAGCACCAGGGTCAGATTCCCCAGAGCCCCCACGGAGTTGCCAATAATCTTCATCAGCATATTTAGTGTTGGCCAAGATTTTGCCAATTTGAAAACTCGTAACTGAAAAAAAAAAATACAGACATTATTTGTAGTAGTTACAAAAATGCAATATGCAATAGACATGACAGTGTATTACAAACTAGTGACTCTCTGCAATAGCAAAAAGAAGAAACTTCAACACGTTTCCAACAACCGTAACTTTCATAGCACTTCATGAAACACACACTTCTAAAATGTAATAAATTTTAGACTTTGCTCTTTCTTTTCCTGCTTTTTTGGGGTTCTTTTTTGTGGGTTTGTTTTTGTTTTTGTTTTTTCAGGGGAGGAGTCTTTTGTTTGGTTGGTTTTTGGGGGGGTGGGTTTAGCATATCTATTCTTTTCCACATGAAAGAAACAGTACACTGGTTGTATTTGTTCAGACAGTGGATTCTGAACACATTATACACCTTGGACATTACAGGTAGAAACAAATTAAAAGAAAAATATTTTTCTAATAAAGACCTTTTTTTTTCTTTTCTAAAGGGAAAAGAAAAACCAGTCTTCTTAAAATTTATTAAACCCATGAATTTTACTATTCCTACATTTTAAAAGAACACCTCTGCCCTTCTTGCTATTTCCCAATATGAAAGTCAACAAGACTACAAATGTTTTCTACTTCTCAATATACACTAAACAAATTGTACATTTCACTGAGCTTTACCCTTCATGGTTAAACAATTACAATAAAATTACAGCTCTTTCTCTTGACAGAATATTTGCTTCTGAAAGAATGAAATGGCACGTAGTATTCAATGATAAATAATTTTTAAAATATATCTACAGAGATATCCCGTGTCACTTACTAAAAAGTATGCCTAATGTTAAATGCTGTCTTATTTATATGAATAGAGTTGAAGTTCAAACATAATTCATTCATTAATGCAGATGTATTATTTACCAATCTGAATGATCGGAGAACGGATAATCCATCCACTTTTGACAAAAAAAGCTCCACCAAACTAAGAGTAACTATAAAACTATCAAAAATATTCCAGCCAACTTGGAAATAATTAAAAGGATGCATGGCAATTATCTTGAGAACCATTTCTGCTGCAAAAATTCCAGTAAAAACCTGAAAAAAAAATATTGTTACTTTATGGATGAATATGAAGTTGAACCAGCAGATAAGGAACAACTGAAGTAAAAAGTAACATCCCTCTTACTGCAGGATGTCACTAAGTAAAATTATCACAAGCTGAACCCCACAGAGAAGGTAAGTGACAATATCAAAATGAGCTGCAGCATAAATATGTAATGTCAGTTAAAGCTAAGACACATTTAGTGTCTACTGAAGAATAAGCTATTCCTAACAGGTCTCCAGTTTGCTCCCTATATCTGCCATCCATCTCATTACGGGAACTTTCCCCAGCAAGATAATACACGCCCTCTTGTCAGAATGGAAGCTGCTTTAACAAAGGTGTGTGGGAAAACATGAATTGGTCATAAATTGGAGTGATGGACTATTAATGAAGTCTATATAAGAACTCACAAGTAAGCTTATCTTCTCTAACTGCCAAAAAAAGGTCAATTGTGCCAAGGCTTGTGTTCGAAGTAAAACTCCTTTCTGACTCTGAATGCCTCGGATATCTTCTGAAGTAGAAGAAAAAACAACACCTCTGAAATAAATTCATTGTATTTACTGTAGATGTATGATCACCAGTATCTATAAAACTACATAAATTCCTATATTTTACAAGAAAGATGAAAAAGAGTTCAAAAGTATCAGGACCATTTTACAGTCTTTAGGACGTAGAGCTGCAGAGTCCAAAGAGGAAGAAAACAACTGCTGAAACTATACCAGTGTCATAGCAGCATATTGGATCACTGGGAGCACACACAAACTCTTGGCATGAAGGAACACTTACACTCACACATACTAAACAACTCCATTACATAGGAAAGGTAGAAATGGGAGTTTCCTAGGTAAAACATAGGGACATGATCAAAAGACAGTCCTCTGAAACAGCTACCAACCTTCACCTATTCACCTTCCCTATCTTTTCCTCAAAAACATCCTACATGTATTTGAAATAGCAACATGAGATGTTTATCTGCTACAGAAAATGATCTCTAATTCCAAGTTAAGGTGAAAACACTGAACTATATCTGTATTGGCTGAAAATACCAGCATACAATTTAAATGTTGATACATTAACTCTGTACTTAAGTCTGAGTATGTTACCAACATGTATTAGAATTTCACATATTCTAATAACCAAATTGTTTTATTTTTCTACATCATAATCACCAGAATAACTACTTAGAATAAACATAGGTTAAGAAGCATAACATACCTGAATTATTGCTGTTATAAACCAAACAAAGCTACCTCACCAAACCCGACCCACAGACTGCATCCACTAAGGTACAAAACCCAGCTGTATACCCCAGATACTCTTAGAATAAGTCACACATTCTTTGCCTTCCAAACTGTTATGGTCCAATCAAATAAATGGTCTTCAAGGAAATACAAAATCAACTCACAGAAATAGCAGTGAAAAATAATAATAATCCAAAATAGCATTCAGCTCTTTTTGTGTCATCAATGGTACCTACACTAAAAAGGATCTAATTTGTTTCCTACTTATTTTTGTAATACTAAACAAAAGCATGTCAGATTTCTTTCAGTTTCCTGTAATTTGAACTCTGAATTTTGGAAACTCTATTAAAGAAGTTGTAATACAGAAATCAAGTTTGAAGATACAACATCTCTCAAATACTTTGATATACCACATATTCCAAATGGTATTTTTAAACTATTTTAGTACAATTAAATCTTTAATGTTTATTTTATGGGATGACAATAAAAATAATAAAAGCAATTCTATTCCAAGAGGTTTCAACTCTATAAAATGTTGTAGATTGAAGGACTTACCAGATTTCCTACTGTAAGTACAGCTTCAAAATGGTCAGTCATTGGGTAATGTTCCATGGCCATAAATAGTGTGTTTAAAACTATGCAAACAGTGACAGCCAGATCAACAAGTGGATCCATCACAATTAATTCAATGACACGCTTTATTTTTAACCAGGGCTCACAACAGTCCCAAATTAAGAAAGTGTGGGCAAATTTATCCCAGCAAGGTGGACATTTTTGTCTGGATCCTTCAAGTTCTGGAGAAAAAGAGAAATTTATAGTCAACAAGTTTTGGAGAAAGTAATTTTTTAATCTGCTTTTTCAGGCTTTAATCTTTATACCTGGAACCACTAAGGACACTTGGAGGAGCATCCTCAGATTTCCAGGAACTTAATTTGTTTCTGACACAAAAGATTTTAGAAGACTAGAAGAAAAACCCCAAGTGTTCTGAGCAAGTGATGAAAATACTTGTCCATTTTTCATGACTGACACTCTTGTTTAAAAAACCCAAAAAAGCCATAAAACTATGCTTATGAATAGGGATTTTTTCTCAGTAAAAATTTACTTCAAAAGTCCTCTTAAATGTCTAAGTACTTATTTTCAGGGAAAAAATAACATTAATTTTAGCCTGAATAGGGTTTTGAAAATTATTCAAGCTTTTTTCATGATTTTCACTAGTAGTCATTCCACTGTTCCAAGGAATCCTTGTACAAATTTTCTTCTCCTTATTAACTAAAGCCTGGACTTTAATTTTCTATAATATTTTTATGGTATAGTTAGTGCAAAATGTATCACAGGACATTTCTTCCAGCAACTGCTGGAAGCATGAATAACTAGCATAAAACACATACACATCACCTATTTTAATTAGAATGAGTTTTTTACATCATCCTGCTTATTAGATTCCTTCCTTTCTTTTTTCAGTATGTACATGCATTTTTTTCCTGTTATTCAATTTATGTATTTGCAACAGCTACAAATTTTTTTTTCTCTTCTGTATTTGCATTGTGATATAAAACCTTCAAGCAAGTCTAAGAATATGTCAAGAAATTTCAGGTATCTACAATTATAGCACACCTTCCATTCTATTTGTGATAACATCAGCGAGACTCATGGCCCTTTCCCTTAAATCAGGATCCTCCAGCAACTCCATTGGTATTTGATACGAACTTGTACGTCTGTTTTTTATTTCTATATCTGGGGTAGTGCTCTATTAAAAAAAAAAAAAAAGTGTGTAAATCACATTCAACTTTAGAAATATCATGATGTTTTTAAATTACTGTTTTCAATATATACATCCTAATACTGCTAATGCTTATAAAACATTAAGAAAGACATTTGGATACTTAGTTCCCGTATTTCCACTGCATTATACTCAAATAACATTACTCCACTTTAGACACCAAGAAATTTTGGAGGGGGCTACAGCCAAGAAAACAAAGCAGGACCCACATAACCTGCGTAAAAAAAAAATTTCACAGTTCCATATTTCTCTACCAATATATTTCCACTCTAAACTAGTTCATTCACAAGATACTTCTAATAAGTGATTAATGGTGGGAAGATTCTGCAGCAACAACTATTCCGTAAAAGTAAGATTAAAGATCAGTTTTGATCTCTATACCCATTCAAAACTCATTTTCTAAATTCAATTGTTATCAACTCTGATTCATTTTATGAATTTCAACTGAAGAAATAGCATATTTCTGACTTAATTGACCCCAAAAATGAATACTTGTTTTACATGATTTTATTTTAAAAAATGAAAGCTGTCTTATAACTATAGTATTCAGCACATCTCAGTTATGAAGAAATTTTGAATGCATAAGGATGGGTACATTTTTTTAATACATTATATATGTGCATGAAAATAAAAGTATAATAAATTGCAAGATTATAACTGCAAGGCACCTAGCTGATTACTGCAAGGAAGCTGGCTGATGTACTTTCAGGTGCTGTGACCCATATAGAAATTTCTGTTTCAGTAAAATAACACTTTTAGGAAAAAAAATGCAGATGTCTCTGCTCCATTCCTGAAGCAGACTGAGGGAAAAGGAGAAACTGAGCAGAATTAAAATGTTTTGCTGGTTTGGGGGTTTTGTGGTTTTTTTCAATTATATCCTGATCCTAGGCAGTGAGCAGCTCAGATAGTCTTTGAAACACAGGAGGAAAAAAAATGCTTTCAGAATTTCTAAAATAACATAACCTTAAAGACTATGCTATATTTTCACAATAACAAATGTATGAACAAGGGAGAAAAGCAGAATGAGCATGTTACTGACAGAGAATCAAAAAATACACTTAAAAGGAGGCTAAAACCATAAAGAAAAAAAAATTGAAATAATCGAATAATGCACAGGAAGCTTAAGAGTTGCACATCCTATTTTGGGCTCTAAAACAGATTTAGCAATGGAACATTACTAATCTGATTCATTAAGCAGATGTATGCATACCCTTGATTTGCAGGTATGTAAAACCTCACTATTTTGTTCTCTTTCATGCTCTCACTTTTGAGTGAATCACTTCAAACCCATTTCATTACAGTAAGATCTGCAAAAGCATTCACAACTTCCCATCCATTTTCAAAGCAATAATTTCATTGAAACATTGTCTATGCAATAAAGAAAGGCCGCAAAACCTGGAGTAATTTATAACTTTCTTACATTGCCATCAATCGTTGGTTTATCTATTATCACCTCGGGCAGAAGTTGTCCCGTAGGGGACAACAGACCAGGAGGTCCATCCACCAGGGAAACCACTCCATTGCAATCCACGGTGCTGTGCATCTTCCCATTCACTGGGAAGGCTGTCAGCCTTCTGGATGACCTGCTGGCCTGGCTAATGTTACTGCTGCGCCGCTCCCCGTGTCTGCGCGGCAGAAACAGAGACCCTCTTCTGCTCGAGTTATCCTCAAACGCGCTGTACTCATCATCAGCAAAGTCATTTTGAGATCCTTTCTCTCTTCCATAGCCTCTAAAACTGAAAATATTTGTTCTGCTACTAGGCCTGGGAGAAAACAGGGAGCCATGAACACTCAGCAAAGACTGCAAAGGAAACATAAAAAATGACAGTCTGAAGGTTATAAGTATACAAAATGCATGTCTGTCTATAAGAAAAACAATAATAATTTACATTCCCCAGGAATTTGTCAGTGTTATCTTTAATACACTGCCTCAGGCTGATCTCAAAGATTCATGACAGATGAAAGTCAACCGAATGGGTAAATTTACAGTGTACCTAAAACAATAACTGGAGAGAAAAAAACCACATGGCCATAGTAGTTTCAATCTCTGTTTTAAAGAGAAAAACCAAGATTTCAATAAACTCCAACGATCCACACAAATCATGAATTACATTAAAAGATATCAACACCTTTAGTCTTCTAAATTCGAACATTATACTTAAATTTTCCTTTTATGAATTAAGAAGGCATTTCTATTTCAGATTAACAAGGAAAATGCAATGCTGCTATGCATGTTAAGGTCCTAAATAATAAAATGAGAGAGAACAAAACACTTATTTAAGGTACACTCTAGAAAATAATACTAACAGTAAGTTGATATTTAAGAGAATGCTACACTATTTTTCCTTTGTTGCCCTACACTGCAAAGTTGCAGTGAAGTTTGTTGGATATGACAGCAATCTCACAAATTCCAAAAATGGCAATTGCATTACTCACAGTACCTGGTGGGGTGATGTAAATGGCTTCCCATAAGTTAGTCTGTTCCCATCAAAAGAAAAATGGAAACTTCTCCTTTTGATACTGCCATCTGATTCAGATTTTGGAAGCTTTTCATCCTTCATGTCATCCTCTTCTCCAGAGAGCTCTCTCTCCCTTCTTTTCTTCCTTCTATTTCTCCTTTCTTTGGCACTTTTTGAGCTAAGCTTGGATGCATTTGAAGAACTATCTGAGGGTGCAGCATTCCCACTTTCACAGCTGTACTCAGTCATCTCTACTGCAGCTGCTGCTATTGCCTGCCACAGCAATTAATCAACAAGATGTTTTAGATATCACACCATTTTTAAAGAAGGATATAGCCCTTGTTCCTAAGATGTGTATCAAATTACTCCTAGTAAACAGCATAGCTGTATTTGTGTAAAACTACAAATGAAATTCTGCAGTATGAATGGAATTGAATGGAGTTCTACTTCACATCCATATCATGGAGTCAGCCCACATCTTCTACAGCCACAAAGTTCATTTGAAAATATTTGAAAATTAATAAATTTCTTAATTAAATGCAACAGCAAACAAAAGAGCTAAACTGAGTCACACTTCATTCTGTATTAATTTAGTAAACTAATCCTAACTTTTATTTTAAGTAACTTCCATAAGCTGCTTCCAGTCTTTGATTCCCTGGTAGCAGCAAAAGTAGCAAAAATGAATCAGAAATTTATAGATTAAAATACTTAGCACTCTAATCAGGGCTTGAAAAGTATTGAAATTATTTCTAAGATGTGAATTTGGAAAATCATCATGACAGTTTACTAGATACTACCCCAAGATAAGAGATTTATTTAAAACTATTATTCTCATTTGGAGACTACTCTTTCTTAGTTCAGAAATTCATTAACACTTCAGAAATCATATATTTAAAAATCAATAAAGAGGCACAGAAAAAAGCAGTCTAAAGGATTTGTGAGGCACATTAAAGAATAGACTTTTTTTAAATGCAAATTTAATTATTGATTTTCTTTTAACAAATAGCATGCAAAGGAACACACTAAGGCCCAGACTCTTGTTAGAAAATACCTGAGCCTCTTCTTGCTGCTTCCGCAGTTGTTCAAGCTTCAGTTTAAAGTCTGCCTCCCTCTGCTCTGCTTCAACAATAGTTGCCTGATTTTGTTCTTCATAGGCCATGGCAACCACAGCCAAAATCAAGTTAATCAAATAGAAGGAACCCAGAAAAATCACCACAACAAAAAATATCATGTATGATTTGCCAACAGCTCGTAGTGTCTATAGGAGGAGAAGAGAAATCAACCAGCTGGCAAAGAAATGCATCAGTTCTGCAGTTCACAAGCATTAATGAATTTGAAAAGTGCAAAACTAATAGTTGGTTTTCCTTCTGCAGTAAAATTACACAAGTTTTCTGAATTACAAAGTAATCCAAAGAAAAGGAACATTCTTGTACATGAAAAACACGCCTAAGGATCATGCTGCTTTGCAACAAACCTCTTTCAATGCCTAATAATCTTGAAAAGTATGTGAGATCAGAGTTATTAATGTAAGCCACATATCACAGGTTGGAGGCTTAGCATGCTTACCATGTATTAGCATGCTTTCCCTTTGAAATAACCAAATAAATTAAAAATGGCACAATTAATTAGATAATTAGAAGATAGCATTTATTATAATTAAAACATTCACACACAGTATATAATGGAAAGCTACTGTAAAAAAAAGTTAATTTATATCAATTCATGCATTCTAAGTTTTAAAAAATAGGATTAAGAATACTAAAATTAAGGTCCAGGTTTTGCTGACATGAAGTCTTTTTACTTTTTTTTTTTTTTTTTTTTT
>VWYP01014477.1:347269-375283 GCA_013400435.1 Pycnonotus jocosus
TTTTTTTTTACTTTTTACTTTTACTTTTTACTTTTTACACTCAATGTTGACATTTTTGAAAATAGCATGAGGCACAAAATGAAACATACACTGTAAAAGTAAATTGAGGATCAAAACACCCCTCATGTGCCTCTTCAGAAATCATGTGAGATTCTGTACAAAGTGTCCATGTCTGCTTAGTTTTGTAACTGAATTTGCTTCCTTTGACAAATTTTAATAGCTAACAATAGCAATGGTATGTAATATAAATAAGAATGGCCTTTCCATGATTGATTTGGGGTCAGTAATACACGAACCAGAGTTTTTAAAATGTACTCACCAACTGATAAAGATTTTCCCAATAGTCCTGTGTCATCAGTCGAAACAGTGACAAGAAAGCCCAACTGAATGTGTCAAAGCTAGTATATCCATAGTCGGGGTTTCTACCAGCTTTCACACAGATAAACTCTTCTGGGCATTTACTAGGAGAGGTGGAAAAAAAAAAAGAAAAAGAGGCAAAACAATCCATACACAAATTTCGTATAGCATTTCCTTTTTAAAATTATTGGGTTTTGAGCTTCTTATGAAGCTTCACCTGTGGAGTGTGCTGCTATTTATGGCTTTAAAAAAATAAAAAATTAGTGAGGAAATAAAAAGTCTGTTCTTTAAAGAATAATCCAGAGAGACAAAACAAGTAATGACAATATTTCCTTCTATCTCCTTTCACGATTTTAAACAAAATAAAATTTATTATCAACAGTTTGATATTACCTCTGCACATACTGTTACAAAAAAATTGTCAAAGAAAGAGAGCAAGACACTTCCATGCACGCAGCTTCCAGACAGAGGAAGCCTAAAGATGTCCCAAAATCTGGTCATAAGTCTCAGAGCTCCATGCCTTCTTAAGGGTTGAGCATGAGAGGGAACCCATGATAAAGAACGTTTTTGAGTCACTGATAACACAAGGTCCACCTGCTAAGTGGAATTTTCTAGTTATATATGAGCTTATAAAACAAATTTCCAGAAAAGTAGTTTGTCATCTAACATTTTTACTCATTCAAGTGTCTAGCTGCTAGGAACCATGACCATGTTATTATTGATCGTGACGTTAGGTAACTAAATTAGCTTTTTAAAGTTTAGATTGATTTTTTTAACATGTTGTTTGGACAGATAGTATGTGATTTTCAGTGTACCTTACCCTGCATCTGAGCTATTGCCACAAAGCAGAAAATCCTTTGCTCCTTCTAGGCGATAGAAATGACCTAAAGAAAAAAAAAAACAAAACAACACATATTTACAAAAGAAAGGAGTTTTGTTTGGGTTTATTTTGGTGAGGATGAACCTATGTTCAAGTCATCTTGTTTTGAATGTTCATCATCTCCCATTAACGTTTTCCCAAAAGTGGGTTCAAATACTGGCAGAATCATAGAATGCCTTGTATTGGAAGTGACTTCAAAGATCATCTGTTTCCAAAACCCCTGCCATGGGCCGGAATGCCACCAATAGATCAGGGCCCCATGCAACCTGGCCTTGAACACTTCCAGGGATGGGGCATCCACAACCCCTCTGGGCAACAAAATAAAAACACATTGCAAAAATAAAATCCTAGAACAATGATTAGAACATAAATTGCACATTCTTTTCCTGAGTCACTGCACACTGAATACCCTTCCAAAATAGATAAAAGACAGAAAACACAAAACTTAAAACTCCTCTTATTCAATAAGTAGATTGCAGTCAGACAAAGCCTATCTCCTTTAAAATGGAATATTTATAATGGTTTTCTGGCAGTTTTGAAGTCAGAGCAACATTAACTTGCACATCCTGTGACTATTTTACATCCTGGGAAAATATGAAGGCACCATTTAAAAAGCAGACAGGTGTTCCAATTACAATATTCTAACAGCTGCTGTACTATAAACAACTTTACAGAATTGTTCTTTTAATTATAAGGTGGTAGCCTTCAGAAAAAGAGAAATGTATATTGTTATTAATGGTTAACAATTGTGCTCTCCTTAAAATAAAAGAAAAAAAGAAAAATAATACAGTTAGAAATGTAATGAATTAGGGAAGAAGTTTATGAGAGTGAAATGTCTTTTTCATTCAGTGGGACCTAGGAAAACTGGAGAAATAGGCTGACAGGAGACACATGAAATTCAGCAAAGACAAATGCAGCTGTGTATCTGGGGAGGAAGAGCCCCTTGCAGCGATACAGGCTGGGAACTGACTGGCTGACAACAGCTCTGCAGAAAATGTACTGGGAATTTTGCAGGACAGAGAGCCAGGAGAGGCTGGGTCAGCAGACACCCAAGAAGGGCAGCAGCCTCCAGGGCTGCAGGAACAGAAGGCCAACCCACAGAGCGAGGGAAGTGACAGCCCCCCTCAGCTCTGCACTCGTTAGACCATACCCAGGGCATTTTCCCAGGTTTGGCACCACAGTGCAGGCAGACATTGATAAAATGGAGCACAGGGTCACCAAGGTCACGAGGGGGCTGGAGCACTCCCCATGTGCTGAGAGGACAAGCAATCAGTGCATGATCAGCCCTGCACAGGGAAGGCTCTGGGGGGAGCTGGTAGAAGGCATCCAGTAACTACAAGGAAGTTATCAAGGGGACAGACAGGTTCTTCTCAACTGTGCATGGCAGAACAACGAGAGACAACAGGCATAATTACAAACAAGAGAGATTCTGACTAGATATAAGGAGAAACTTTTTACCATGAGGATAGCCAGCCACTGAGATCTGGAAAAGAGACAGAAATCTGGAAAAACACTCTTATCTCAACTAAATCAATCTGCTGTCATTCTCAGTTGATGATGTCCATGTACTTTTCAAGCTGAAAAAACTTTTGGTTTTCATAGGATAAAAAACTTACTGTATTTAAACAGTCAGAAACAGCTCATAATATATGAACATAGGAGGAATCTAAACTGAGTATTTAAATATAGTGATGCCAAAATCTACCATTCAAAACCTTTACCTATAATGCAGCTGACACTGCATTATATAAATGATTAAGCATAGTTATATGAGAAAGGAGGAATAGAAACACAACCAGACCAAACAGCCTTGCCTGCCTCAGCACCCTGTAGACTCCCAGCAAAGACATAACATGAGGAATAGAAAGCAGGTGATACTCTGGAAAATTTTATTTCTTTGAGATTGCCACCTAGTGCAAACTGCAAATAGAGAATCTATGTACTGTGTAACCCATATCTGAAGTGAGAATTCACAAATGTTCTGCAGCACGTAAACTATCAGCCAAAATTGACCAAAAAAGCACTATCACCACTCCATTTTTGCTCCATCCCTTCTTAGGTAAATAAAGTAGCTAAAATGGTATATTTCACAGAAAAAATAGTCACAGAATTTCAGCAATTCAGACCTATAGAAAGATAATCCAAAAATGCAGAAAACAGCACACAACTTTAATGTCCAATGTTAAAAATGGGAGAAAATCTGGTTCATCAAAACTCAGACTACAAGAACTGTATTTTCCTTTACTTTTTGTGGGATTCACTGAGGAGGAAAGCTAGCATCCATTATTCCTATAAATCTGCTTTTACTTAAATACACTACATTTACAATTAATCACTAAGCAATGCCCTGTAAACCTACTTCTAGTACACATCTACACAGGAAAACTGATTTTTGGTAATTAGAGAAGTTATTATACTACATATCACAGTTCATTGTGTATTATAACGTTACTGATGCTATCAATTAATACCAAACATAAGCGTCTGCATGTTTCTGAACCAGCCTGGATGTTGTCTCTTCAGTTTACAGACATTAAGCCTGCTGGAAAACATCTGGATAAAAATGTATTTTTCAGTCTCAAGCAACAAATCCTAAAGCTGAATAACATGTCTTTTTCTACTAGGATCTCGGCCTGCCTGGGGAGATGTATATTTGTGAAAGCAATTGGTTTGTTACCTCTACCTAATAATAAAAGCACATCTTAACTAGGCTCTCGTATTTATCTACTGCTTCTCTGTCTTTTTTATACTCTAAAGATACAAAAAGAGTCTAAAAGAATTGGTTTTGTTCAGCCTTGAGAAAACTAGGGAGGGAGTTGGTGGGGAGGGAGGGAAGTGGGAAGATCTTCACTTTACCTATAAGTATAACATGAAAGACTGTGATGAAAACGGAGCCTGACTCATCTCAGGAGTGTGCTCTGGAAAGATAGGAGGCAACTAATAAAAGTTTGAGCATAGGAAATTCTGAAATTATATTCAAGAAAGTTTCTGTGAGACTGTTCAACTGCTGGCACATGCTGCCCAGAAGAAGCTGTGGCATCTCAATCCTCAGAGGGACTAAAAACTTGACTGGAACAAGGGATTGAGCAGTCTGCTCTAAGTGGACCCACGGTTGAGCAGCAGTTGTCTGGACTGTGGAGATCCTGTCCAACCTGCACGGTTCTGTGATTCTGAAACTAACCTAAGCCTCTACATACTTTTCCAAGTGCAGTTAATGGAAAGAGCAATCACATCAGCATGAATTTGGGATGTAATATATACAAGTTCCTATTCTTTGCCACCCAATTTAATTGTTTTTTTATCTTTACTCTGCAGTATAAAACAGTTATCTTGTGATTGTGTATTGATTTATATACAAAAATTTTAGCAAGTTACAACAGTATTTCTTACTTTCTTCATTAATGTATGCTTCCCAGTCAAATTCTGTACCATTAAAGTATGGAACTACATATTTTTCAAAAGCTGTTGAATTTCTGGATGGCAAGAACAGGCATTTATTCTTCAAGTTGCCCATGAACAGCTGCAGTCCTATCAGTGCAAATACACTCAGGCAAAACACAGTCAGGATCATCACATCTGAGAGCTTCTTCACAGACTGAATTAAGGCTCCAACAATAGTCTTCAAGCCTGCAAATACAGGAAAATTTTTTATTACAACATTAAATATTTAACTAAGTTAAAACGCAATGTAAATGTCTCTAACACACTACTAAATACCATGCACAGCTTCAAAAAAAAAACCCCAAACAACCAGTCTTAAAGCATTTTCCAAATGAAAAGCTATGAATAAGCTTCTTCATTCCTGAAAAATAATTTGAAAATATGAATGGGAATGAATGGCAAACATTCCGAAGCACCTGCTCTTCAAATCAAGAGCTTTCAATTCATGCTCTCTATACAGGTACACTACATCTAAAGAAAATAGTTAATTTTATTTTCTTTTTGATGCCTCTTGCCCCAAACCTTTTCCAGTATTATATTTCAATACACAACATTTGGTCTATAACAGCAAACAAAAGGAGACCACAACTTTATTTCAGTAGTAATTTTAATGCCTGCATTCTAAGGCATCTTCTTATGTTAGAGGTGGGGTTTGGTGAAGATAGGCATCATAAGCTAATAGATACATCATGCAATTCCCATGCTACTCATTACTATCTTATTCCTCTTTCAGGGATTCAACTTTTAGAAAACACTAAAATTTTCAATCCCAAATTTCTTTCATAAGTACGTATATGTAACATTCACATTAAAAACACTTAATTTTGATCCTTAATGTGGGAGAGAAAAGTTGACATCATTAAATGTAAGAATACACAGGCTATGTAAATGAGTTCTTCATGCAATTGACTATTAAACTCTGAGGTCGACTGTTTTAAATAATTAGAAAATGAAATTAAATTGAAATTAAGACCAAAACCTGTTTCTGTTAAAAAACATCAGCTCAGCTTCTGTGCAGTTTCAGTCAGCCTCAGTGTTTAACCTCGCTCTCACCTGGAATGACTGACACTGTTTTCAAAACTCGGAGAACTCTGAATGCTCTCAACGCTGAGACATTGCCCAGGTCCACAAACTCTGTCACATATCTGTAGTGAGGGATTCCACACACAAACACAATGACAGCACACACAAAATTAAACAGAGGTGATGTAGAGTGTCTACTGTTTTACACAGTTACTTCTTACCTGGAATTACAGAAATAGTTTTCAAAGCTCTCAATACTCTGAAAGTTCGAAGAGCTGAAAGATTGCCTAGGTTTACAAATTCTGTTATATACCTGTAGGATTAAATCACAGTTATTCAGAATTGAGGTAGAACTTATACTACTCACCTGGACCTGAAATCCAGAACTCCTGTTTTGCCTTTTTTTTTTTTTTTTGTAGGATTGTATTTTGAAACACATTCATATTTTCCTGTTTCAATTAAGTTTTCCCTAAGAAATTCACCCTTAAGATATTCCATTAACTGCAAATTTAAAATGAAACCTATAGGCCTGCTTTTGTTTTTAAAATCATATTTAATTTGATTGTTCAGTGGTATCTTCTGTACTGTGGAATAGTCCACTAATTCAGCTATGGGCTACATTAGTGTAAAATATTCAAGTGGGAAAACTTGAATACACAATTCAGCTACAATTAATTTCATATGAACTAATATAAGTCAAACAAACTATTTTGGTCCAAAATTATTACAGGTTCAAAAAAATTTTGGTTATTTTGCTTAAAAAATATTATATACTTACGCAAAGGAAATGACAACAAAATCAAGCCAGTTCCAGGGGTCACGAAGGCAAGTAAAATCATTTATACAGAAGCCTCTTGCAAAGACTTTTACAAGAAATTCAAAAGTATAAATTCCAGTGAAAGTGTACCTATGAGAAAACATTCAAGCAAAAGTTAAAGAGTGTTGTGTTGTTCAGTGATGCATCATGAGCATACAGGAAAATGACAGTAATCAGTACATGCACTGAACAGCAGTTATGAACTCACATAAACTGTTTCCCCACCACTCTTTTGTGAGATAATAGGATTATACTCTTTTTTTTTGTCTGAAATATATTTCTGCAGTTTCTAGCACATAAGATTTTTTAATTTCAGCAGTAATAATCATGAATGACATGAAAAAAAAAATTGTTCAAATAATATTTGAGCATGGTTGCCATATCAGAAATAAAGTCCATGGATAAGTGAAACCTAGTATTTACTGAAGGTACTTGACCAGGGAGATTTAAGAATAATAATCAATAGTCCTCAGCAGAGGTACTTTCTTTAAAGAGTGGGTGTGTCCCATAATTAGTTTTTTCTGCATGAAGGTGTTTCAGAGGGGCTATAGAAGGTTATCTTCCACACTGAAAAGCAGTAGTTTTGGGTTGAATGATCATTTTCTTTTTTCGATGATGTTAAAAAACAGCTGAAGAGGGAGAATGCATGAAAACATTGCTTGTACAAACATTCTGAAGGAAAGTATTTATCAGCATTTTGTTCAGAGAAAAAGGTTAACAGTGTCACAGCTTCTTTCCTTCACAGAGCTTGCAGGACTGTGCTGCTTTGGGTTGCAGCTGGGATCAAACTCCAGACAGGAAAAAGGAGAATACTGGTATTATACAAGTAAGTAAAACTGCATGGTCTAGCTTTTTTTTTTTTTGGCTTTTCAGTTTTAAAGCACTTTAAAAATTATTAGCCTATTTAAGTATACTTACTCTACATTCTTCACCCAGTCTGGAAGATTCCTCCATGTCATAAATACACAATTTGCCAAAATAGTGAGCATAATGACCTTGCTGAACAATGTTGACTGTAGTTAAGGAACATATCCCTTTTAAAAGCCAAATTTGCATAATACAAAATATGAGGAAGTGACCAGGACATAGAATACTGACAACATATACAATACAAATCAGTTTGCTATCACTAGCAATGTCATACATGCAAAAATATTTCACAAGAATGATGGTTACACACCTATCACAGAATCATTTAGGTTGGGAAAGACCGCTGAGGTAACTAAATCCAACTTTTGACTCTTCACTTGCCAACTAGACCATGGCACTATGTGCCACATCCAGTCATTTCCTGAACACCTTCAGGGATATTGACTGTACCACTTCCCTGGGCAGCCCATTCCAATGCTTGACAATCTTTTTTCTGAAGAAATTTCTCCTGATGTCCAACCTGAACTTCGCCTGGTGCAGCTTGAGGCCATTTCCTCTTGTCCTGTTGCTGTTACCTGGGAGAGGAGCCTGCCCCCACCCCCAGCTACACCCTCCTGCCAGGGAGTTGTAGAGAGCAAGAAGGTCCCTCTGAGCCTCCTCCAGGCTAAACACCCCCAGCTCCCTCAAGCTGCTTCTCACAGGACTCACATTTTTTAGACTCTTCACCAACTTTGCTGCCCCTCTCTGGACACACTCCAGCACCTCAATGTTCTTCCTGAACTGAGGGGCCCAGAAATGGACACAGCACTCAAGGTGTGACCTCACCAGTGCCCAGTAAAGGTGAAACAATCCCTGCCCTGGCCCTGCTGGCCACACTATTCCTGATCCAGGCCAGGATCCCATTGTCCTTCTTGGCCACCTGGGCACACACTGGCTGCTCGTGTTCAGCTGCTGTCACCAGCACTCCCCAGTCCTTTCCCACTGGGCCATGTTCCAGCTGCTCTGCCCCCAGCCTGTAGCACTGCATGGGGCTGTTGTGGCCAGTGTAGGACCCAGCAGTTGGTAATGTTGAACCTCATGCTCTTGGTGTGGCCCATCGATCCAGCCTGCCCAGGTCCCTCTGCAGGGCCTTCCTGCCCTCCAGCAGATCAACACTCCCACACAACATTGCAGTATTGGATTCAATACTGCACCTTAAGGAATTCCACTAATGACTTATCTTCTTCTGAATTTTATCAGCAGGTTAAGTGATCAATCTTAGCTCAGACTGATTTTGAAAGAATAAAAGGCAGGAACACATTCAAACACTGAATCAAAACTCCTAGTGTTAACAGTAGTAATATTAATCAGTAACAATTTTTAACAAACCACTTGAAAAGGATATGAATGAACCAAAATCTTAATAGCTAATCTTCTAGTGATATTGAAAGGAGATAAAAGGTACAAGGCAGGTGTGGCACTGAACCTGTAGATTGTCTTCGCTTTATCCAGTACTATAAATGTCTTTAAAAAATAGACAAAAAGGGCGTGGGTGTAGTGAGGTTAGAAATTAAGGATACATTTTATTAACCTTGTGATAATAGAGGCTGCTTACACACATCTAAGAAGCCAAGTTTATTTTCAGTAGAATTATGGAAGGAAATAAGAGATTCTAGATTTTCACATGAGCAACAAAAATGCTACACCATGCATTCATCTCTGTCCTCTTAAAATCTGCATTTCAGATTTCATTTTCTAGGATTAAATAATTACATTAAATTATAAATAAAAATGTCACCTTTTACATTTAAATTTAATGCAGCTCTTTTACTTGCATTTCAGAACAAAGTTGGCAATTCAAAACAAAGCACCTAAGTAACCATTTTTGGGACCTCACAAGGAACCATTTAACCATTTCAGCATGGTAAAACTGCTTTTGGGATGAGACATTCTTGACTTTTAAAATCCTTGCCTTTACTGCCTTTATTGCTTGTGCAGCTGTCATTAGTACCATCAGTGTGACCATTTTTGATTTTGAATGGAAGACACAATGAAAATATCATCTAATGAAATCTTAATTCAATCTACATTTAATGATTATTCTCCCAAAATCTAATATCTGGAAATAAGCAGGTTATAACACTGAATAATTCTGTTGTCCAGTGACATTTTACTATAAAATAAATAGTTAATTTGTCAATAGTGTTTGTGAAGTTAAGAGAACAAAAACTAAAATAGCTAAAAAAATTTCTACATTTGATTATTAGTCTTCAACATTTTATACTAGAAAAAACACTGCTTTAATTAGGCTGCTTACTTCAGAAACAATACAGCTCTTTGGTTAAATTATTATCTTGCAAGATACTATTTGTTGATCATCCAGTACTTAATTTCAAGAACCCATTCTATGCTTTTAATTCAACAAGCTGTCTTCAGGTCTATATTGGGCCTATAATATAAAGCCAATACCAAACGCCAAAGATTGGTTTCGTCTCTGCACTTTTTTTTTTTTAAAAAAATGTTAAACAATTATTTTTATGGTATTTTCAGGAATGTTTGACAGTGATTGTTCTGTCATATGAGTGAATGAGCATTTTGTCTGAAGACTTCTGTAATGAACTAGATCTCAGGTATCACGTTTCTTAAAAAAACCCAGAGAGTAGCCAGAGAGATGAGAAGTTTTCAAATGGTTCAGCATTAAATCAAATCTGAAGAAATTACAGGAAATTTAATAGAAAATCCATTAACTAAAATACTGTAACATTAGACATTAAAAGAAAAGTGCCTTAAAAAAAAAAAGGCAACTAAAGCTAGAGTTACAGTTGTCTTTATAGTGAAATCAAAATAATTAATATGATAGCACCTACTGCACAATACTTTCAAACAGTTCTAACCAACTCCCCAGCAGAGCATTTATTAAGTTACAGTTAAACAGGAGTGCTCTAGTTACATTCTTAATACAAAACACTTACTTTTTTATTGATATAATATGGGTCCAGGTCCTCCAGGGGTTCAGACACCATTTCTGGAGGAATATCACCATAAATAAATGGCAGTGTCTTTCCTGCCTCTAAGTCACTATTTGGCTTTGGGTGATTTTCTTCGTGGCCAGCATCATCTGCAGGCTCATCTTGGTCACAAGGAAATTTTTCATCAGCAATTCGTTTTTCAATAGCTGCAAGAGATTCCTTGGTGAAATAGAAGAGGCTGTCAGGTCCTGGTGGTACCAGCATTGCCCGTGCCATCTTTTCATTCTGCAAATTTTAAATGCTTTTAGGCTCTTGTGCAAGAAGATCCTAGGAGGGCATGTAGGAAAAAAGAAAGAAGAAACAGAAGGTTGCACCACCAACAAAATCTCCAAATAAAAGCTTTTGGCATAGTCCGCATCTGCCTCTTTTCTCTTTATAAAGCCCTGCAGCAAGAATTATTTCAATTAACAGTCAGATATTTCATATAAAATTAGCTACTCATGGCTAAGGGATAGAAGTTAAGAAGAAAAAAATAATGGAAGAAAAAAAGAGATCAAATTTTCTTACAGTTTCTCAACTCATGGTAATGCCTCACAACAAAAAAAGTAAAAAACATTCTCACTTTCCCTAGACTAACGTTATCTTATTGCAAAAAAGTAAAAAATGTTTTAGCACAGCTAAGTACACAGTCAATGGTCACAACCTCTAATTACAGATTTATATGTTTTGGGCACACCACCTTAAAAATCCTTGCATTTATATTACAAAAGTAGAAAGAAAAAACATGCTATTTTTATTACTCTCAGTTTCTGATGGCAACATTACTCCCTCTGGTGGCTCATACTATGATTGCCAAACTAATGTTTATAATATATTATATTACATTATTAGGTACTGCACAAACACACTGTGTATTTAAAGCCATATTCACAGGCAGAAGGCAACTGGTCTGCAGTTCAGTCTTTTCCCTTCAGGCTTTCTGATTCGTGTCTACCTGATTTTCAACTGTAACTTTGATGGCACTATCTCCACAATTAAGGAAGTTATGATGAAGTGTTTTAGATTTATACAAAAAGCACAGCATAATCAAAATTACAGTACTCTCTTTGAGAACAAGGGTATTTTCAAAATACTTAAAAATAATAAATACATTGAATTACAACAATCATTAATTGATCATTTCTTCCTAGGTTATATTTTCCATAGTGAGTGTACAGTTAACACCTAAGGGTGCAGTATCTTCAGAATAAACCAATTTTTTTGAACAGAAACAAGATGGAATCCAGCCCCACTTGTTGACAGTCATTAAGTGTTGTAGCCTTTGTCAACACTACATTGTGATGAGTTGGCCTTGGCTGGCTGTTCTCCCACTCACACGCCACAAAAGGAACTGCACAGGGGAGAATGAAGTGAAAAAGCCCAGGCACTAAAATAAAGACAAGCAGATCATTTACAAATTACTGTCATGGGCAAAACAGACTCACTTAGGGAAAAAATAACTTATTGCCAATCAAAACAGAATTGGAGGGTAAAAAACATAAATCCTAAAAGAATATTCCCTTCACCTCTTTGTTCCAGGGTCAACTTCACTGTTTTACTCTCAAGTGCTACACCTCCTCCCGCCCCAAGAGACATGGGGAAGGTGGGGAATGGGGGCTGGGGTCAGATCATCGCAATTCTTCTTTGCCACTCCTTCCTCTGGTTTTTCCCTTGCTCCAGCATGTGCCCCTCACACAGGCTGCAAAGCTTCAGGATAAGGTTGCTCCAATGTGGGCTTTGCACATGCCTCTCCCTCAAGGAATATCCACTTTCTCCAGTGTGGAGTCCCCCAGAGGCTGCAGGTTGGGTATCTGCTCTGGCACTGTGAACTGCAGGGAAATGCCTGCCTCAACATGGTCTGTCCCACAGGCTTCCAGGGATTTCTGCTCCAGCACCTGCAGCCTTCTTCCACTCCTGTTCCCCTGCCCTTAGAGTCACAGCTGTTTCTCACACACTCTCAGGGAGTGTTCCTCACACTGACCTCGGACGTTTTGCTCTTTTCCAAATGTGTTTTCCCTGAGGCATTGCCATCCTGGCAGAGCTGTGCCCAGGGCTGCCCTGACTCTCCACACAGAGCCTGTCTGGCAGCCCCCAGCCCTGAAACACCATGACCACTGCTCAGAGTGACCACAGGCCACACTGTCAAGAAGAAAAAACTTAAAGCACATTTAGGTGATTGCAAATGCTATAGGCTCCCGCCACCACAAAAACCAACCAACAAAAAAAAAGGAAGATACTGGACAAGAATGCAAATATATACCATAACATTTAGCTAGTCTTTTAGAGGACGTTCTCATTACTTGGATAAAGACTCCATAAAACTTTAGAAATAGTTTTCTAGTCAGCCTTAGGCATACAGACTTGGAAAGTGATGAATGTGTTGTCCACAGAAACTACTTGTTATCAAACATGTGCTTGAAAATGTCACTAACTGTTATGTCAGTCTATGTATTTTGGCTAAATTTACTCTTTAGAGGTCTATAATCCTCAAAACTAAAAGTTCATGACTGTTCATTTTACCAAATACCACTAGGGCCTTATGGCAGTTTTTCTGAGTTATTGCAGTTGTTATCAGAATGAAAACCAATCTTTCTGCTTGCATGTTCATATTCTGCTGGTTTATTCAGCCAGGCTTAAGTTGTACCCTTAGGGCTGAGATGAACTCCAGCATTTCTCTCTAGAGACACCACAGCCAATGACTGCAGCACAATCCTCAGTGTTAACACAAAACAGAAAAAATTTCTTTTTCACTACATGACAAATCTCTTCACTGAATGCCTTATGCTAGCAGCCTCATCACAGCTCATGCTTGGGAAAAAAACCCACATCTATTAAACACTTCTTGAGTTACAGCTCAGGGACTGTTTCCTTGTCATGACTTTTTTAAAGCACTGCAAATATATAAATTTTATAACACTGTGGAAGAAAGTGATGCTGCTTACATTGTTATCTCATTGAAATCACATTACCCAAGAAAGAAATGGTATAATAATAATAATAATAAAAAGAAGCGGGATGGATTGATTTAATGACTTAAACGTGTCTCTTTTCTGCAATTTTGACGTTTGTATTACTAAGAGGTAATCACAGTCAAAATAGGAAACAATATTTCATGTGAACCCTGAAGAAACTGTTACCTTTCCATCCAAAAAATCCCACAAAGGGCCTTCTGAAAGCCCAACATTAAAAAATCCACCATCAGTAAAAAGCTCCACACATAAATCCCCATTTTCTCAGCTTACTGTCAAGAAATAGGCTTCTAATCTATGGCTATGTTGTGCACTGGAGACTCTGTCCATCAAGCAGGACAGAAAATTCAAATTACAAATGAAAGATTACAGAAAACTGCTGTAGTAGCAGACTCTGTAGTAGCACAATACTAGGAGAAAACTCCTGGGCAGAAATGAGCCAGTTAACAACCTGATACTAATGTTAGCATAAATATATTCTTATGGAGTATGGTTGGGTGAGCAGGAATAATTTTTAAAGGATCTTTCAGAAAATATTTTTAATACATATACAAAGAAAAGTATCAGGGTGATTTGTATTAAGTTTGAGGCATTAAGCTTGAGTCCATTGGGCTATGAAAAAATCATGAATATATAGTTTTTATTGTTTCCATATATATATATATAAATTAAAATATATGTATTTGTTTCTGTATTTCTTATAATATTTGCAAAAGTAATGGTCAAGGTTAAACCCAAATCAGTCAGCAACAAACCCTCAGTACTGACAAAATGTGTTTCCCTAACATATTTTTATCTTAACATTTTTCAGAGGGAGAATAACACATCTGTTCTTCCTACTATATATTCTACATAACAATGAATTTTTACAGTATTGTTTCCAATGTTCTCTCTGCTATGGGATATTGCACAGTGTTATTTAAGTAACTTGAATAAAGCTTTCAGTGCACTAAAGAAGCCATACTACTGAAATTACTACGTCTCAAAAAACACTAAGTCTCACATGTATGAAATTTCATTAAAAATAAAAAGCTACCATCATGACAGTCAGGTAAAGATGTTCAGTGAATTTCATTTAGGCAAGTGATCAAATCTGATGAGTCATAAGCAAATTTAAAGATATTTTCTTTGCTATGCTCTTTTTTGTGCATTTCTGTATATAAAAAAAGAAGGGTTTTTTCCCCCAGATATTTAATTCTACTATATAAATTAAGACTTACTCTATTAATTAATATGTTTGCATTGAGCAGTGATGCAGCCTTCAGTTTCTACAGAAAATAATCTGGGTTTATTACTGCTACATCAATTCCACAATTCTGTGACTATCTGCAAAACAAGCAGGAGGCTATAAGACAAATCCAGAAAATTCTTTGGACAGTGGTTTAATCTAGAAAGTATCTGCTCCTAAATATCAATAAGAACTAAAAGGTTTCTGAATTATTTATTGCTTTGAGACTGAACAGATTAGACCCATGCTACATTTCACCCCTGATACTTCTCAACAACAGATTGTGCCAATGCAACAGAACTAAGTGAGACAGCTGATTTTTAAAGAAAATATTTTACCATGTCATTCTTTTGTCTGTAAGTAATTTCATTTACTATAGCTTTTCCACCAAAATAATTTTTAAAACCAAAATAAATGCTTATGGAAGACAAAATGCATTTCTGTTCAGTTTAATGGATTCTACCCCTTATATGAAACTTGCCTTACAGGACCTGTATGAGTTCCAAATGTGTTCTAACTAGTTATTTTCAATTCAATAGCCTCTGATTTCAATCTATGAGCTTATGGTAATACACAGAAGACATCAAAAAATATTACCATTGCAGGAATGAAAAATCTTTTAAAAATGGAGGATGCTACAGCTGATCTTAAAAAAGAAGAATTCTCTAATATAAACCCATTTTTAGAATCTTCAGCCACTTAGAGGCAGATCAGTTTGCCTTTCCTTTATGTGCATTCATTGGGTGCAGATCTAGGAAATTCAGTCCTCACAAACAAGCAATTCAATCCCCATGTATCAAGCAGTAAACTTGGAACAGAGCCAACATATAGCAAATAAAAAACTCTAAAGAGTTTTTACTACTGGCAAGGCACGGAAGAACTGTGAAAAAACATGATACATTGCCAGAAATATGATATACACATATTTTTATTCTAACAAGGATGATATTTCTGTTATTTGCCTGACTACTTGCACATTTTTCCAGACCAGAGAAACATTGCTCAAAACATCAAGACCCTAATGATCAAGTTAGGTCCAAATAGTCATGTAGTCAACTCTCTGCATAATAAGCCTAATTTAAAGCTTCTTCAGCCTGTTAACTCCTCTTACAATCTAAAGACAAGTTTATATCAGATTTGCTCCTTCACTACGGCCGTTATTCACTTCAATAGCCCGTCAGTGCTTCTTATGTTCATGTATTTATAGTCAAAATTCTTCTCCCAGAATTTTCATCTGGTGACATGAGTTCAGTGAATCTTTTCTTTTTTCAGTGAGTCATATAAATTATACCAGTCACTGAAACTTAGTTTTACACTTTTTGTGTTTATGTTATATTGTGGGGCAGATTTGCTTTTGTAAATCCTGGCGTTCAGTCTTGCAAGGTGTCATAATCCATGTGTTGGGCTTTTTCCTCCTCATTTCTCCAGATTCCTTCTTCAATTTTCTGCTATTATTTATGTGTCATTTAACAAATTTAATACAAAACAAGACGTCACATAGTTTCCATCACAAAGGCGTGATAATGTGTGCTTGGTGTCCTTTGCTCCAAAACACTTTTTTAATGACACCAAAGATGATAATATCAAGTTAATTACATTATGAACTTCATCTTTACAAGTCTGGACAACCTTTCTGTATAAATTCATAGCAAAGACAACCATAAAATGACTTCTATCTTTGATTGAAATGAGCGTGTCTCGAACTCCTTGTTTTGATGCTTAAAAGATAAACAGAAGAAAGAAATATCTCAATGGATACTACATAATAACAATGTAGCTGCTTAGAGATTAAGCTATGAAACAATACTCTCCACACATATTTTCAAATAATCATGGTGCTTTTGAAGTGTTTATTTTCCTGGCATTCCTTAGCTGAAAGAGAAAATAAAGGAAGGGCAACCATCACAAAGAATAAGTTTATTTTCTTCACACAGTGTCCTTATTACCCCAAAATTGTTAGTTACAAAACAGAGTGTACCACTTAAACTTGTTCTAGCTATTTGAACTCTTTAGGATGTAACAGCCAGATTCCCAAAATTAGTAGTTCTGGGAACAGGGAAAGAAATTGAGAGCCTCTTTCATTTTTTAATAGCTAGGTGCTAGAATTTTCCCAGGAAATCCATTGCTGGACCATTAAAATATATCCCCTGAAAGTTCATTTACTCCCCAGAGTGACTGCCTCAGCAGCAAATCAGAACTGCTGCACAACCTGTTCAGACCTTGTAAGTTTGTATTAATGAATTATTAATACAGTACTAAATAAATTAGACACAATTATATTACAAAGATGTGCACAGCAAAGAAACTGCATGCATCCTCGTTCATGGGACTTTTCATTACTTGGACTCTTAAAAGTGTCATCTGTGGAGCCACATTTATCAGAATGCTCCAAGTAAATCACTCAAAGTTTTTACATGATACCACCTCCAAATGTTTTAACTTTTGCAGATAAACTACTTGTTATAAATTTTTTAGACTAGACTTTCATTCTCCTTTTTGTGTACTGCTTCAATACTGGGCCACCACTAACACAGGTCATCACTGCAAACAGCAGGGATAAATGATGTAAAACCAGTACAGCTCCCAAAAAAAGTGGCTGAAAGTTTTCTCTCTAACAACAAAAGTGAATTAGGAACTTCAATTAAATGAGCTTTTTAAGCTTCCCCAAATCAAAGTTTAATAGCCTGAAGATATTTTTATATTAGAAAAGTCCTCGAATGATAATAAATGAAAAAGATATAATTAGTAACATACTACAGAACAGAAACTTATGTTTCACTAGATTTGAAAGAGTAAAAAATGTTCTTGAATCCTAAAATGTACACTGTCTGTTTTTTATCTACCAGAAAGCTCCAAAAATTACCATTTAGAGCATAGCAGAAAAGAACATACCTACCTATAATAGAAAATAATTTCTCTATTAACTGAAAACTGCTAAAATTCTGAAGAAATCTTTATTTGTTGTTATGGGTAATATTTGTATTATGACCTAATAAACATGATGGAATTGTATTAGAGGTTTCTAACAACTATTTTAAAACTTATCCATTTCATTGCACTTAGATTTTCTACAAAGAAAATGAAGACCTCTGTAAAATGGTCAAAGAGCATGACTGAACAGAAATAATTTGGAAGACCTTAGAAAGCCAATGTGCTTTGTTGGTGCTTTGTCATGGACATTTTAGCCTTCAAACACCACTTATGTCAGGTCTTCTCCCTCAAATTTTTGAGGAGATATTTTTTCCTTTTGGCAAAGAAGAGAACACAGGAAAGAAGAAGTGGGAGGGGGCAGGGGGAGGAAGAAAGCAACTCTCCCACTAAACTAAACACAGAGAATGTGAAAACTGGCTGCAGAACATAAAATACATAAAGCAAGGAGTACAGCCAGACCTCTTTCCATTCCTCTTTCTGGCCAGACAGGCTCCCTATATCTCATTTAGTGGTCTCATTAGTGTAATCTGAGTCTACTTTCTGTGCTGGTCTAATTTCCTAGAAAGACTCAGCTACTATTCTGCAAATGGATACAGGCTGGGATGACTGGTAAAACCTGGCTCATTTTATGGCAATGTGGGGGCAAAATTCCCACATCCATTCTAAAGCTTCCTGCAAACACATTGAAAGTGGAAAATAGCATTAGCATACATCAACACAGAGATGTATGGCAGGATGCTCTTGAAAAGGTTCATCTGTTAAATTCAAAAAGGATTTTGCTCCTTCCAGTATATTACTGAATTTTTGTATGTATCAGAAAAAATTGTTTACTAATGACATCCATTAAAAAAGCCACAGAAGCAGAATAAGCCTATAAAACTGAAATGAGAGTTCAATACCAATTATTCCTTTCAGTTCAACAGCCTGAAACACGATGCTATGTTCATCTAAGAGACTTTCAGGCTGTCAGCCTCATTGACAAAGTTCACTATCTGCTTACCAGTGGACAGGAAAAAGCAAGAATATACTAGAACACATGAGACCATGATGGCATTTAAAACTCCATTTGTTCATTTTTTGGTTGCTTGGCTTTTTCGTTTGGTGGAGATTCAATTATTTAGAAAGTAAAGGGGGTTTTGTATAGATTGCCATGTGCTCTGGGATGACCCTGCTGGATCAGGGAGGTTGGACCAGCTGACCCACTGTGGTCCCTTCCAACCTGACCCATTCTGGGATTCTGTGACTAGCTGCAGTATAAACAGTGGCATTAGCATCACCCCAAAATATCTCATTCCTGTGGAGAGAACTTTTAAATGGAAGTCCATTGTCAGGGCTTTGTTACAGAATGAAGTTTCTCTTACATGTCTACTTTGGCCCTTACCTCCTGTGACTTGTGTTCCAGAGTATGTTACTAATTTGTACCTTGTTAGTTGGCATCTGCATATTCTGTCCTAACAGAAATTCAAATTATATGGCACATCAATATTAAAAATTCACTTATATTATTAAAAATTCACTTAATATGAAAAATTCACTTACTGTGCATTTCTGTGAGTTTAAAAAACCCACAGTTTTTTAGAAATATGAAAACTAATGTAGGATCATGTCTTCTCTTTGACACAGTAGCAATGGAATAGCGACAGGAATAACCATCCAGCAAAGGTGCCAGGAGGACATAGACAAATCGAAATGTTTTGGGGATTCAAAGAAACTCCTCTAGCTGAAGCAGAAAATATATACACAAAATATGTACATTTTAACAGCAATGTAGGAACTTGCAGAACATGGTAAAATTACAAACAATACAGCACTTAGAGTGGACATAACAGAATTAGGGGAAGCATTGACAGCCTTTTTCCTCATGCCAAGTTTATCACAAAAAAAAACCAAATAAACCAGGCATCATCATCATCTTTCAGCCAACTGTTAAACAAATTAAATCCACATCTATGCCAGTGGCTGAAGCAAAGAACTAGAGAGCATTTCCTTTGGATTTTCTCCATGTTCTAACAATTAGAACTAGTTTAATACAGAATTGCTTCCTACCACAAGTGAAAGACAAATGGAAAAGAGATTGTGAAAGAAACTTGGAAAACAGGTTACTTGAATTTCAAGTGTTAGAAAGTGTCAAGGTGAAACTAGTTTGATAATCACAGGTCTTTTTCACAAAAATAAGCCCCGGATTTACTACACTGTGTGTTTTGCTCAGTTTTATTCAGGGGTGTAATTATTTATGAAAGGAATTTTTTTTTCTTATGAGCACTGAGTCTTTCCTATAAACAATGGTAATTCTCTTAGCCTTATCACCCATTTTCAAACATTCATGTGATCACAAGCCAGAACAAAGGAATTTCAAGGCAAATTTGGCAATAGTTTTCTCTGGGGCTTTAATCCAAAAGTCTTAACATTTTCTGAAGTATTTGTCATCCTTCATTCCTTTTTTATTCTTGGCTTTATATTGTGAGACAGGTCTGCATTCAAATGTATCTGACATTGCATCCAGTTGACAAGAATACAACAGGAGACTCTCTCATACAAACCCCTCACCATTGGAGACTAAAAGATAGCTGGAAATATGTCTCATGTTTTCATTTATTTTCCATATTGACTTGCTGTTGAAAATTACTCCTGTTCTAGCTTGTGTAAACAAAAGTTATGGACAAGGAAAGTGACCTGGATTAGATTAAGCTATTATAAAACAAAACCCCCAGTTATTGCTACTCTTGTGCCTGCAGAGGAAATGATGAACAAATAAACAGTTATGAGAGTATTCTCTAAAAGAAAACAAAATCTGCTGAATGAAAAAGGAAAAACAATTATGAAATATTAACCTAATGCCATTATTGGTTTTTCCCCCACTGAACATATTTTACTCTGCATTTAGAGTTTCAAAATCAAGACTGCCCTGGCTGATATCAATTGCCAGCTGAAAAATGAATAAGAGGCAGCAGTAAAACACTAAATCACATTGGATTATTGAAAAATACTGAAATATTGACAATTATTAATGACTTATTACCATTAAAAGTACTAGAATCTAGCCAGGGAAGTACATTCTACAACCAATTTCACCTGACTGAAAATCCATTTTAAAGGGTGTCTCCACTTGTACAATGAGAAGTAATGTTCAGCAATTACATTCAAAAGATTCTTGAAGATCATAAAGAAAAGGATAGGCTTCTGTGAGCTTTTTCATTATAATCTTTAGACAAAGATAAATACAGTGTTCTGGTTCAATCACCTCTTCTGGTCATTGAGAACATATAAAGAATTGAACAAAAAAAGTCCTTTTTACCTCAGGTTAGAATGCCAGGTATCTGTATTTTCCAGAACCATGCTTAAAACCACAATGACTAAGAATAAGGAGATAAAGTTGGTAGTTTTATTGACATAGCTTTTGTAAACTGTGAAATATTCAAATTGCTTGCAATCATTTTATTAGCAGCAGGACTAAAAAAAAAAAGAAAGAAAATCTGCCAAGTTCACACTGCCTTATCAGGGTGTGCCACTCGGTAGAAGAAAAAGAACTGCACAGAAATGTGTCTGCCAATAATGCTTATTCAGCAGTCACAGAACCTTCTACTGGCTTGGAATCACCTGCCTTGAACTCGGTGATTCGTAACTCTCCTGAACAAACCCATCTGGACCCTTGATGTGGCTGAACATAGCAGGTTGGACAGGGCTCTGAACAACCTGATGTGGTGAAAGATGTCCCTTTGTGCCCCTGATGGCAGGCCTGTCCCTGTCTCCAGTACAGAGAGTTTAATACCCTTCTGACCATGAGAGGCCTCACCTCCCACACATGAAAGCACTTGATAAGAGTCCCACTTGGATTATTACTGCACGATCAGCACAGGAAACATCCAAAGACACCCTGGTGGTTATCAGTGTTTGTTCACCATAAAAATCTAGAGCCATTAGGAATGCTTTCA
This sequence comes from Pycnonotus jocosus, assembly GCA_013400435.1. Lineage (NCBI taxonomy): Eukaryota > Metazoa > Chordata > Aves > Passeriformes > Pycnonotidae > Pycnonotus > Pycnonotus jocosus. The sequence continues at coordinate 368,705 of VWYP01014477.1, forward strand.
GAAATGACACTCGATAATCATTTATTTTGCACAACAAAGCACCAGATGAGTACAGGCAACCTACTGACAGATGTTTGAAAATATACCTGCAGCAACAGTAACTAAAAGTAGGCCTGAGCATATAGGGGACAGAGAGTGAAAAAATCCTCCCTCCCCCCACCTGCCCCAAAAAACAATAAAACCGAACTAAAACTAACTCTAATCTTGTTCCTCATTTTAGGTACACAACTGTTCTTAATACATGTGCATTAGTACACAGTTCCCCATAACAAGGGAGTCTTTGCCTGAACTGCTATCTTGCTGCAGAAAGCAGAGATTATTAATACTGTGGTTGTGCAATGTAAAACAGAGTTGCAAGGCATTCACAGAAAAGTCACTAAAAGAGCAGGATATAAAGTGCAGCAGTTAATTTTTAAAAAGTAATTTTCTTTTTTTTTTTTTTTTTTGTAGTATGCTGCCATTTTCTACTTCAGACAAAAAGAAAACAGCTCTTCCAGTCCAGACCATCAGAACCACTGTACTTTGTCAGCACTGTAGAATGACATTCAGCTTCAAAACCTTCTGCTTCATCCTTCCCAGTCATAGAGTAGGAATAAATAATTTAATCAAGTATTCATCAGGAGAGGGGAATATCCTATTAGTCTGTGCCTGCATTCCTTCCCCCTCACTTCTTTGCATCTCTTAGATTTCCAGAAGTGTACATTATTCTTTTTAGCTTAGCCAAAAAAAACAGCTCTGTGAGTTTAAGAAAAAAAAATAATTTAGTAGCTGCAAATTCATGTACAACTTTCTAAAGCTAGAAGAGAATACATACCCACTATAAACATAATCTCACAGCTTTTAGAAAAAAGCCAGAAAGTTCACAATCTGAAAGAAACTAGAGGAATGGCACTAAAACACCATTTCTGGAAAAACAGTTACTAGGGACCTCTTCAATTAAACACCCATCTCCACCTAAAAGATACCAGCGAGCACACACGTGATGCAAAAACCATGAAAAAAGGACTTTGTGGGTAGTTGATTTGCTGGTAAACACATTTACATCTCTTAAATTACTTGCCAAGTACTAAGCTACTGTCATTTGACACATTTGTCCAAAGATGGGAGGAGCATTGTCCTCAATCTGACTGAGAACAGATTTTTACCAATGGAATTTGAACATCATCCTTATTTATTATTTTCTGAAGGCTGTAATTTTATTATTTTTCATCATTCATGAAGTAGTATCTTCACTTCAAAGAAGGAAAGAACTTTGATTGAATTTAGTAAAAGGACAAAGACATAACAAGATAAAAAAATGAAATATGCCTCCAGTGATCAGACGGAAAGAGAATGAAGGAAAGAAAGACAAAATAGGTGATCATGGCTATTAGGTGCTCAAGAGAAAACTACTTTTCTTTAGTTCAATTTGCTTAATCTAATTTTAAAAATAACCTTTATTAGGCCGCAGAAGCTTCTACAAAATATTATCAAATATTATCTCTAAAATATCTTAAATCTCTTCTTGCCTATTTTGACATCTGTCAAAATAAAATAACTGATAATTGATACATCACTTGAAGGACATAAAGTAAGATTTAAATCCTTAAGGTTGTAAAGGAAAATTATCATAAAAATTCTCATTGGTTTTGCTTCCTTACAAATTCTTTAAAAGTCATGCAAGGCATCGCTCCAATTTTGAAGGAGGTTTTCTCACCAAAACTGTGGATCATTTTATTAATGAAGTGAATAACTTGAGAGTAAGTCAAGGGCTGTGTTTATAAAAATACCTGTATAATCTTTTTAACAAGGGAAAATGCAGTAACTCCTTAAAAATATATCAGTTAATCTGCAAACAGAAAAATAAGCTCCCAAAAATAGGATCGGAATCCAAATGTAAGTTAATTAATATATTTTTCTTAATAAAAGTAGTATTCAATACAGAATTCAAAATTATCTAAGAAATCCAGGCTGTGTTGTACGTAACAGGATTGTCTGCAGGGAGAGGTCAAGCAAGCTACTCTCTTATATCCTCTAAGACAGAGCCGGAGATCCACATTCCTCCATGAACAGCCACAATCCCAATGCTGAGCCAACATGCAGCTCCCAGGCAGCAGAGAAGCCACTGATGGATCAAGGGCAAAGAAGCACAAGTCCCAACGAGGCGGCACACCTTCATTTCCTCACTGGCTGGCCAGCTGCTCAGAAGGCACATTTCTCATTACTATAAAGAATTTGCATGCTAGCTGAGCAAGCCAGATGGCCTAGAATTATATTCACATTTATTATTTGGGTACTAGAAACAAAGAGCTCCTTCCTGGCTGCTGTCTGATCAAATACCAAACATTTCCTCTACACATGCAGCACGAGAACAGAACTGTCTCACCTGGGAGGGAAATCAGTGCAGTGGGTGGAGGCAGCTGGGGGGTGGGGGACATCAGAAGGGAAGGTGGCTATGGTAAGGAAGGTGAGGTGGGAAACAGTTGAGAATTACTAAAGCAATTGTGGAAAGAAAAGAAATACAGCAAATGCAAAAGGAAAGGAAACCACCTTTATACAATCTGTAATAGCTTAACCCCTGGTATGTAAGTTTTTTATACACAGTAAAAATAGTTGGGCAAAATACTTCCCAGGGATGTTGTAAATAGTCTAAGACATATATTATACATTCAGGAAACCTGGAGATACAATAATGAACACAGTAGGATTTTATATTTCACACTGAAGGCACAAACCCCCCCTCGCCCTTATCAATGATGCTGTAGCAACGTAAATCAGTATCTATAAAAGCATTGTAAAGTTGAATGCACTTCAAAATTAAATCAAAGTGAGTGTCAAGATTATGCTTGTATTTGGTTATTTTTCCTGTGTAGTATATCATCACTGATTATCTTCTCATTCTCATATCATCTCTTACCAGGATAATGTGTTCAGTGAATCATAGCTGTCCAGACACAAAGCCAAACAGGCAGTCAAACACAAAGGGGTTACCTGTTTTGTCCCAGAACTTGGTGGGGTCTTGGGAGCACCCAAGGCAGAAAAAAAACTAGAGATGACCTGCCAGCTCCTGCTTTGGGTGCAGCATAAATGGCATCATCTCTGTATTTGCAAGGAGCTGGACACAGCATCAGTCCTGAGGGACCCCAGCACTGCCCACCCCAGCACGCACACAGGGGACAGCTGCTAGGGAACACTGCAGCACCAGGTAACACTGCTAGGGCACACAGAGACACTGCAGGTCTCTTGGCCACTCAGGCCCCACCAAAATATGGCAACTTCAAACAAGAATTTTAAATCCAAACATACAGGATAACACTGAATAATGATTCTGCAAATGCATAATATGAGAAAGCTATAGTTTCAGGCTAAAAAAAAACCCAGCCTAAATCTATATTGCTGGTTTCACCAACACAGTAATAACCCAAGAATCAATTAAAACTTTAGATACAGAACTGGCTCCCATTTAATATATGTCACAAATACATCACAAAAGTGCACAAAAGAGGCTTGCTGGAGCATTGTTGCTGTTTTTCCTTATTTAACTTGTTGAATTGCAGACAAGAAAATTTCATTATGAGATTTTCAAAGAGAGAGCCCAGTCCTCGCAGAAAACATGACAGAATTTCTATGGAAATAACTGTATTAAATCGATCTTTTCACATATGAAAATATATACAAATTCCTCGGTGGGGGAGGGTTGCTGTACACAACAACTGCATAAAAGATTATTTGATTTTTCTTTTAAACTTCCGCTTTGATACTAAATTTCTAGAACGGATTTCTTCCACAACTTTAATAAAACTATTTATACTGCACTTATTACATCAGAGGGGAAAATGCAACCTGTAGTTAAAAATTTGAGGAAGAGTTAATCTCCTGTCCAGAAATCAACGAGTTAATGGTGGCAGAGCCCTTAAAAAGAGGAACAAGACAATTAATGGAAAATCTTCCCTGGTAGCAGACAGTGTGCTTTGAACACAAGCGCTTCAACCAGTGCAATCACTCATCATTGAGGATGACTCAACCCTCTCTAAGGAGCATGACATCTGTGATTATTATTGATAAATACATCCTTGTCCTGGGCTGAGCTTACAGTTTATTTCAACAGGAAAGGAAAACATTTTTGAAGATTAAATTATACCAGTTCTGTTGCCATGTGTTCTGGATTATGTGGACTTGTGCAGTCCCAAAGGACATGCTGCAGAAGGCACTCAACTTAGTGTCCCTATAAAACAATTAAATGAGGACACATACCCTTAAAGGATTAGATGCAGGCACAGTATTTTTCTTTGGACTGGAATAAGATAGAATGTCTTCTACATGCTATCACTGCTTGCGTGTATGTATTAATAATACATATGTAAGTATGTGTAAACAATAAATTATATTTATTTAATATGAAGAAAAATAAAGTGTTTTTCAACTTCACCTCAAAGCTTCATCCTTGCCTCAAATAAGAGAAACAAGTCTTATGATAAAATATTGAAGGCAAAAGCTGTCAATATCAATATTGTACTGCTGGTAACAAAACCTTAGGCTAACAAAATCTGTTTAAAAGCCCACAAAATTGTTCATGCCTAATACTATTTATATGCACTTAGCATTTCTTTTAACGTGTGCAGTTTTAAAATCAACAACCTGTTTTACCCACTTCCATTTCTGTCTTTTGCATTTCATCTGCAAACACTGAATAGTGTTTTAAATATGGAAAGGGCAATGTTTGCTTTTGTGTCTCTTAGGAATAATATAAAATTATCAATGCCTAAGATTTACACAGAACCTGTACTTTCATAAAGTCTGCACTTGTGTAAACCTTAGCTAAATATACCTTTAGATGGCCAGTTAAAAAGCACAGTATTTTTAAATATAGGTAACAAAGAACTGAAAAACAAGAGCCTACATGAAACGATCCTCTTGAATCCCTAACACAGAGAAATGACGGGGGGGGTGAAGCGGGGGTGAATGGGTGGGTGACATCAAAGCCCTTGGACAGGCTAATGGCCAACATGGCCCTTGGCAAATCTTACAGCACCTTGTACACACCTCTGACCATCCCAAATCTCTGTGTGTGATGCACACACACGGCTCTGCCTCCCCACCGTGACACACCCTTTCCATCAGGACCAGCCAAGAAGCCGCTGTGTTTCTCACAGTGAGATCAGAGCCAGCAGTCAGGATGGATTCCTCCTATTTGCCTACAGCACTCATGTTTGGCCAACAATGGCAAGAACACAGCAAATGATCAGATTCTAATAAAAGTAAATTTTCAGTCCACTTAAAAGCTGAAAAATGTTTAGACATACATACAACATGAAATTACATGAAAATGGCAGTGTCAGAACTGCCTTTCATTCCATATGAAAATTCACACCTTAACAGTGCTGTGGTGCTATGCATCAAACTGTATTCCATTAATACAAGTGAAGACTTTATGAAAATACAAGTTTTATGTAAATCTTAGGCATTGATAATTTTATATTATTCTTAAGAGACACAAGGGCAAACATTACATGTCATACAGTAACACTAATTTTGGGGGGGTTTGGTTGGCGGTTTTGTTTTGGTTTGGGGGTTTTGATTGTTGTTAGACTGGGGGAGTGTTTGGTTTTGGTATTTGGGTTTTGTTTGTCAATAACTCATATGCACATATTTGCTCAAGCTCAACAAGTTGAGCTGGGAAAAATAACATTAAATCTACCCTTACACAACCTAATTTCAGTTTTTACATTCCACTCAGACTAGAAGGTTGTTTGGTTTTTTTTATAATCCAGAAGCTGTGAGATATTTTGGCGAACAAAGAAACACTAAATACATTGGAGTCCTCAAGTTAAACAGCAAAATCTGATTTTACAAAAGGAAGAGGAAAGGGGAAAGCCTTTTGTCGTGACTAAAAGCTTCCTTTTCGTAAATCACCACACACTTTCGTGTAAGGATTATTCCCATAATTTGTTTTCCTATGAAGATTGGGGTTTTTTTTGTGGCTGAAGCAGTGCCACTTACAGGAAGCACAAAGCACACTTCTATAAACAACTTCTCTTGGTATAAAAGTCTTCTCTTTGTATAAAAGTCATGACAAACCAATTTGGTTGAACAAAATAACTTTGCTGTACCTGAACTATAAACTGGCATGCCAGAAGTTTAGAGTTAAGGAAACAGGTGCATAAGAAGGATTAATTCATTGGTGTTAATTCTCTACAAGAATACCCAGCAGATAAGGCTGCCTGAGAGGAAATTCTGCTGCTCTTCCTGGCTTCTCCTGTTGCTCTCTCCTCTGTGCTTCTTCCATCTTTCTACAGATGTGGTCACCACTGCTTAGCAACCAAGGGGACATGATGACACAGAGGAAAATCCTTCACCTGGAGCCTACCCTGCTCCAATACACAGCAGCAAACTACATTTCACAGCAAATTAGGAGGAATATGTTTTCTTTGTTACCACACAGGTATCAAGTGGGACCTCACATGTAGCTTCATGTGAGATGAATTTTCTTTCCTTGGTGGGTGTACGGGAGAGAGCAAATTGGAGGAGAACCTGAAACTTGTCAGTAAAACAGCTCCCCAAATGCCAATGCCAGGTAAATAAATATGTGAATAAATATTA
>VWYP01014477.1:375295-394293 GCA_013400435.1 Pycnonotus jocosus
AAAAAAAGGTAAAAAAAAAAAAAAAAAAAAAAAAAAAAAAAAAAAGAGAGAGAGAGAGAGAGAGAGAGAGAGAGGGAGGGAGGGAGAAAGCTCCGACACCGCAAGGATGGGAAAGAGAAAAGCGAAGACAAGAGACTCAACCGAATACCGCACCTACTTTTACTCAAGTGCTCCAGCCGACCTCCAGGGAGAGCCCAGGCATCTTAGACCTAAGTCCGAGGGAGACCCCGCCAACCCTCGGGCGCAAAGGNAGGCGGGATGCTGCTGCAGGCCAGACAGAACCGTGAGGGCTGGACAGCGCCTTTCCTCCGGGCAGCTATCCCGCGGCCGCCCGCCCCTGACCTCCAGCCCCACGGAGAGCTAGAGCACGGTCCGACAGCCGCGGACGGGCGGGAGCTGCTCCGTGGGGTAGGGGTGACGCCGCCGCCGGGGACAGGAGGAGGCGGCAGCCCCGGGGCGCGTCGGCAGCGGGGACCCGGGGCGGGGGTAGGGTCGGGACGATGGAGAGCGGGGGGCGGGCCGCGGCCTCCGTTCCTGCCTGCGGCGCATCCCGTTCGCTCCCTCTCCTGGCGCCCCTTCCCGTGGCGCGCGTGGGTCGGTTTCTGTCAGCGCGAAGCCACACTTCCCTCTGCTATTCATTCACGTCCAATGCTAAACGGGCTTCCCAGAGGAAGGCACAGTATTCTTGGCTGTAATTCAAGGCAGTAACATAATACATATTCTTTATGAGCTTTTACAATTATTTATGTGTGTTTTTTCTACTGATGACTAACTCTAGTACCTTCTGAATCTCTCTTGAAAACCTGCAATGAAAAACAAGCTAGCTTGCAGCTCAGTGACAGAACAGGTGTTTTATGTGATACATTACTCTGTGAAGTGTCTCAGAGGAGTTACGTTCTTGTTTAGAGAACAAATGTCTCCCTTGCTTTTGGATGTGGACAACAGACAATAATTCTGTGCAGATTTTAGGGAGAAATAGGCACCTGAAGAGCACTAAGCATAAGAACCATAGAGCATCGTTTTTACAATGTGTATCTAAATCCCTTACAGATCACTAGCTGCAACTAAAGCCACAGCTGAGCCTAAGCTGAAATGCTTAGTCCCTAAGGTAAAACGCCAGCCCACCACTGCTTCCCAGCACTTTTCACAGTTAGTGCTTCCTATTCCTGAAGGCCTTCTGCTGTCACCTGGGCATGTTGTCTGCATCAATTCCCTTGTTCTAATGTTCATAAAGCTTTGGTGCATCTTGAGGACTGTATAAATAGGTCACAGCTGTAGGTTTTGTCTGTGGTCATAGCATAAGACCAAAAAAGTCACAGGAAATACCTTGAATTCCCTGCCGTTACCGGCCAGAGAAAGGGAACACAATATAGTTTTGACAACAGAGTATGAAAATTCCATATATACCATATCTTCCATATATATTCCATATATAATCCATATATTCCATATATACCATATCAAACCAGAATGCCAATTCTGTAATACCAATTGTTTTTCCAATCTTTGGAAATAAATCTTCACATCCGTTAGAACAATAAATTATCAAAACTCACAAGCATATTTGAAAATGCTGTAACGTGATCCTGATTTCTGTGCTCACATTTTCTTCCCCAAAATCTCACTTTTCTAGATGCAGCACTAGCATACCATGACAGGGAGGAGGACATGCTAAGAAGGCATTTTCCTCTTCACGTCTATTATTTTAGCAGAGGCAGCAGGTCATAAGTTTCTACAGCACACTTAAGCCATTTCCCCATTACCAGATTTGGTAGCACCATCCAGCCACATGGAACCTGATCAAAACAGTATCCATATTATTCCTGACTGGCTGCAAGAAACCAGCTCCTTGAGTACATCCATTTAAATTAAAACAGAACAAAAAAAAAAGCACTCATTTCCTGCAGTGTTGTTATTGTTACACTATTTGATAACGTATATCCTAAGAAGCTGTAACTTAGTACAGGAAGCGCCTGATTTCTGGTGACTACAAATGAAATTCTTTAGATTTCTGCATGCATTTAAAATTTAATTTTAAACTGAAAGAGATCACATGCAGAGGAATTTTTTTTTTTCCTCGAGTCTCAAAACTCAACCCAACTAAAGGGAGATATACCCTTTTTCAATGTTGTTTTAAGTTATTTCCTTTTTTTTTCTTTTCTTCATCATTTCCACATTTTAGCGATGATGCACAATTACTTTTTGAACGCCTTGGCTATGTTGAAATCTGTAATATTTCCATATATATTACTGGAATATATTACTGGAATAGTCATGTCTCTTAGGGACAGACAGCCCTGTGATACTCCATATAATCGATATTATGTAGTCAGCAAATAACAAAAGTTCTTTTAAAATTAGTATGCATTATACAACCAATAGATTTTCTTACAACGCAGAATGCTAAATACCAAGTATGTAATTTGTTATATTAAATTGAAATAGGTCATTCAAAAGCAACCCTACACAGCAGTCCTGTTTTTCATCTGTTTATATAAAAACATCTACTACAATTCATTACTTGGCTGCAATTACTCAATGCTAGAGTTGCACAGAAAATGAGTACACTACAGTTACTTTACTTATTTGGTCTCTGGTTTCACAAAGTTTTAGTGCTGCACAATACTATAAAAATAATAATAACAATAACAATATCACTATTATTACTATGACCATAACTGTAATTGCAATCTAATAAGTGAAAAGTGATGGAGTTTATCAGGTGGTACAACCTGTTTCCAAGGAGAAGAGTGAATTGCAATATTTAATATGATAGCACCACTCAGTGTTCAAAGTGGATATGGCTTTGTAATCAGTACATTTCTTAACAGCTGCATTGTCATCTGAAGAAAAACAGGGATGACATTATCTATAATCTCATCAATGAGAGAAGTAAAGCATGGATACAAACGTGCTGAATATAAAGATACTGGAAGAATAATGTTTAATTCCTATCTTGATATAAATTACCCATATGGAAGTATTTACAGGAGGGAAATCACTGCAGTGTGCTACCAGCATCTTTTCTTCAAAAGCTAAGACACAATTTTGGCATATTTAGTCCTTTAGTTCCTTTTCTACTTTGCTACTTACAATAGATCATCCTGAAGAACAGAACAGACTTACCCTCTGCCCATGCTTCCCACAGAACATCATACCATGTAATCTGGAACCTTTTATGCATGAATACGATCAGCAATGAGATGGTCAATAACTGGTTTCAGAAAGTCTTGGCTTGGCATTCAGCCAAGTTAAAGTCACAGTGCTTGTATTAATGTCATGGCCTCATCACAAGGATTGGATATCTGGGAAATTAAAATTATCCTATGTTCTTCTCCAGCAATCCTTTTTTCTGTCAGTAATGAAATATTGCTATCTCAGGACTGCTTCACTGATGTCTCTGCACTGCGCCAAGATCAGCAACTCCCTCAACAGTCTGAAGAAAAACTTTCATTAAATTTTTTTAACATGTATTTTAATCTTTCCTTCCTTTTAATTAGTAGTTTAAAATTTTTCTATAAAAATTGTACCATCAGACTTCACTACTGACATTGTCCAGTTAGGTGTTTCTTTCTGGCATTATATTGTTTATTTTCTCCTGACTTTCCTTTACCATATACTCTGTATTTTAAGATAAGCCATTTGCAAGATGTTTCTCGATGAAAGGAGTTAATATTATCCCAAAATACATAGTATGTATATAATTAGCCATAAAGCCAAAATCACAGTGTTCTGAAGTGCTGTTTCACAAACCGCCTATTAATTGCTGAAAGTAATGTGTTGCTCTGTGTGATTCATCTGCTCTTCCACAGTATATCTACCACTGGCTTGAACTGAAGAAATAGTGGACTATTATCAATGATATATTAAGATCTTTTAAAACCTGCCAATGAATTAGAACGTGGCTATGAAATTATCTAACTATAAAAAACAAAAAATTGAAAAAAATAAGCACCAGAGTCAAAATTTCCAACTACAAATTTTCCTGTAGTACACCCATTCCAAAGCAATGTAGGAGCAGTATCTGAAAGGTCTCACTGGGCTGCAGTGTCAGTGGCCTCAGAGGATGCACAGAAAACACTGTTTCAATTCATGGTTTGAATTAAGGGAATTAATGTACTGCTTTCACTCTTTCACCTGCCCACAAACGGTGGTCTCCAGCTTCCTGCTCAAGACTTGCATATTGGTTTATTTATCTTATTTTACTGGAATTGCCATCCACAAATGCATCTTGTTTACAGGAGGTTGAATTGAACTTCTTGACTTCTTGTTGACTACAAGAAGTTTTAAAGAAAATGAGTATTTTTAAAACATCTTTTAAAACATATTTTGTATTGCTTGGTGTTTGGTTTCAATGAACGACTAAGCCAACACTGTAGAGAGATCAAATTAAGGATTTAGTGCAAAACATCACTTGACACTTGACACTTGAAACATTTGATTATTGATTTTACTTTTGAAACACATTCTTTTGCCATTTCACAATAAGACAAGGCAAAGCAGGTGGAAAAATGTATTTTGTAGAAAAACGTATTTTGTTTCAAACTTGAGTAAGCAATTCATTTGCACACTAATACCTAAACAAATCAGCTTAATTTTAAATATTAATAAATATAATAATACAGTATTTCAGTATAATAAATTATTTGTTTGTCCTGCAGGAGCACATCAAATCTCACCTGGATGTGACATGGATTTTTCCAGCATGAATTCTTCCAGTCACAATATTTTGATACATCCAGAAGAAAAATCTTCTGCATTGCTGAATGTCTGTGATGTCTGTTATATCTGAGAGAATGGAATGTGAAAGACCAGAAAAGTGTGGATAGATCAAAAATATTATTAGCATTTTAAATGCCCTTTATAAGCACTTTTAGAGTAGAAAGAAAACAAAGGACTATGTATTTAATAATAAATAAGTTTGTACTACAAAATTAAGAAAATATTTTTACTCATAAAATGGGTTTGTAGAAATCTCCATTTCACAGCCACATCAAAGTAAGTCTTTATCTCATTTTTCAACATGAAAACATAACATACATAGTAATGCAGATTCAGTTGGATATACTTTACATATATGAATTGCATATCTGTATTCTGACTTAAAACCTAAATAAATGCTAATAAATTAATATTGAAAATTAATGTGGGCAGAGATTGGGTGCTTTTCAAAATTTATTTATTTAAATCAAGTCTTACCCTAGCCGTTCACATTTACAGTCTTTTTCACTATGTGTTGACTAATTTTTGTCTCCATTGGTTCTAATTGTACTTGCATAATTTATACTTGAAATTGAAAGAGAAATTTAATTGTTATCGAAATCAAAAACAAAACTTCCATAAAGAGAAAGATTTTCAAAGGAACATATTATGAAGAAACAAAATTATTTTTTTTAAAGTCTCTATTTTCTAAATTAATCATTTTGTTACTTGTCTACCAGCTGTAGTTATTGTGCCCACTGTGTTGTTTTGTAGAATCAACCAAGTCTACTAAGCCCACCAAAAAGTCTTGGAATCACCAGGACTGTGTCCTCACAGTCCCCATAAGAGGGCACCCTCAGCTAACAGTAGAATGTATTTTAAGAAAGGCCTGCCTAAAAGCTTTAGGAGGGAAGAAAACCCTCTGGAGAGTATAGTGAGAGAAAAAGTTACTAAATGCCCCATCCCTGGCAGTGTTCAAGGCCAGGTTGGATGCGGCTCCGACCTGCTCTAGTGGGGCTCCGACCTGCTCTGCCCATGGCAGAGGGGATTGGAACTATATGATCTTAAAGATCCCTTCCAATGCAAACCATTTAAAATCCTATGACTCTGTGATTCTATGGAAACTGTTTACCAGCATATTCCACACATAACACTGATAGTGAGACAAGATATACCACTCCTTTGTAGCAAACCAGTAAACACATTCTCAAGTACACTGTGGATCACAAAATGGGTAAAGCCAGAAGGGACCACAGGAGGTCATCTGGTCCTGAGGTCAACCTGTCTGCTCAAGCAGGATGCCCTAGAGTGCACTATCAGGATTGTGTCCAGACAGCTTTTGAATGTCTCTAGAGAAGGAGACTCCACAATCTCGCTGGGCAACGTGTTCCAGTGCCCAGTCACCCTCACAATAAAGTCCTTCCTTGTGTTCAGCTGACACTTCCTGTGCATCAGTTTCTGCCCATTGCCTCTTGTCTTGCTAGGCAGTGCTGAGCAGAGCCTGGATCCATCCTCCTGACAGCCTCCCTTCAGACATTTACCAACATTGATGAGGTCCCCTCTCAGTCTTGTCCAGGCTGAACAGGCCCAGCTCCCTCAGCCTTTGCTTGTGAGTGAGGTGAGATCCCTGCTCAGCTTTGCTGGACCTTCTCCAGAACTTCCATGTCTCTCTGGTCCTGAGGAGCCCAGAACTGGACACAGCACTTCAGATGTACCTCACCAGGGCAGAGTAGAGGGGCAGGATCACCTCTCTTGAACTGCTGGCAATGCTCTTCCTAATGCACTCCAGACACCACTGACCTCTTGGCCACAAGGGCTGGCTCATGGACAGCCTGTTGTACTTCTCCACAGAGCTGCTTTTCAGCAGGTCAGCCCCCAGCATGTACTGTTGTGTGCAGTTATTCCTCCTCAGGTGCAGGGCCCTACATTTGCTTTTGTTGAATTTCAAAAGGTTCCACTATTTTTTTGTGATTTTTCTAATCTGTTTTTAGAGAGATCTACACAGACACTGCATTCACTGTTTCTTTCCTTAAAATGAAGTCTGATCTGTTGTCATCCCTTGTGTATTTCCCTATACATTTAGACTCTGATCTTATCTAGAGATGTAGTTGCACTGAGGAATACATGATTACTCCTGATTTATGTACTGCAGCTAACTTTTGAGAAGAGACTTCTGCCATTCCTATGGAATACCAAGGGGAACCTCTCTTAATCACTACCTGATTCACTTCTGTTGAGTGGCAGTAGTTCAAATAAAAACATCACTGATTTAAGAAGAAAATGAAAAAATTGACAGTCACTTCCATGCCTTAAGTCACAGACATAATTAACAGAAGAGAAAACTTTAAACATACTATGTGAATAGAATAGTAAATGTATTGAATTTTTTTTTACATAAGAATGAACTTCAACAACTTGATCTTGATTCATTTTTAGCCATAACTTTTAGATTCAGAGATTGTTTTGTATTGTTTCCAGAGGATGCAGGTTGTCTCTGAATTTTAGGAATAGAATTACCAATTTTTAATGGATTTTTTTTGTCATCCAAGCTAATACCCTATTAAGGATTATTAATTTCAATAGCTGCCATTTGCTGCCAGAAAATGTGTCAAATTAAAGGAAATTCATGTCCCGATGTGTTCAGCTGGGTAATTTTATTTAGATGCTTGTTTGACCTTTTCTCACCTTTTTTTTAGCAGAGTACTGTTGATTACTTTTCTCTGTCTTGAAATTTATTTAGCCTGATTTCTTTTCCACATTCAGCTCTCACTAGACCAAGGTGCATGCAGTTATTTTAAATGGCCCAAATCAAATAGAAGAGAAAATTAGAACTATTTACAACCATATTTGGTAGAGAAAAATGGTATTTATTTACTAATAATATTTACTATACTAATATTTTTAGTTTTAAGACCATCACATTTTCCAGACTCCTCGATAAGTTTCCCTCTTGCTATAGGAATGCAAAATCACTACCTGGGGCTCTTCTTTCAGCACCAAAAATAAGTAAGTTTTAGGGAACTTTGAGTATTTTAGGAATGTTTAAAATAGGAATATATACCTATGATGAGTAAGACCAGCAGCAGTTGACACCTGAGACTCAAAAATCTGTAATAGATGACACACTGCATTTGGTTTCCATCATTATCCTTGTTACACCTTTGTTAAAAATATGACTATTAACACCTGGTAGACAACCACGTGTGTAATACCCTATTTACATTAAAAGGCCAAAAATACTAATAGTCTAAGAAACTTACAACTACTATTACTATAACTTATTAGTTACATGGTGTGGGATTTTTTCCTCAAGAAGAATGTGCAAAACACTTAGGTTACCCACGAGGCCAAAACCCAGCAATTGATAATGTATTTCATTTACTTCCCGTACTTTTATGAAACACATTTACTTCATATACTTCCACAGAGCTCTTATTTGTCTTGCATGGTGTTTGACTGATTTTCCTGAAGATGGAAAACTCCGATTTACAGCAAAGCAAGCTTCCTTCATCTCCAAGATAAGGCGGGGACCTTGGGCAGGCAGATAGTTCAGTCTCAGTATTTACTCATTCAAACCCGAGATCAAAGGCATAAATGGTGAGGATGCTTTGTGTGCCCACTGGAAGCTGACCTGCACTGAAAAGGCAGTGGCACTACAGCTCAGTGCAGCAGCAGGCTGCAGCAATCAGACCATCAGTCCCATCTATCTTTAATGCTACCTTGAGTGCTCCCACGTGTGCATTACAGCTGACAGGAGTACAACAACAGGGCCAAAAAGAGATTGTCAGTAATCATAAAAAGCCAAATTTGACCTACTTACCCAGAGATGAGTAGCATCTTATTTACAAGCAGCAAAGGTGAATTACACACCTTATCCATATAAACAAGAAAGATAAAAATAACAGGAATTTGACAGGTGAGGTGAAAGGACTGCTATAAAATTTGAATTTGGAGGAAGGTGAGAGAATGAAGACAGGGAAGAGATAGCTCCTGTCTTGGCTTATGCCTTTCCTCTCTGCAGCAATGAACATTCAAAATTCTCACTTTCACTCCATTCAGGCAGTAGGGCAGGAAACCATATGGTAGAGGATTGGCTAAATAGTACTTGTGAGGCTTTACTAATAGCATCTACCAAATATGAACTTCATCTTCTTGTACCTTCTGTCAGGTACAGCATATTCCATGACTGTTTATTCTTATCACACCACTAGATAACTCACACTGATGGCACAACCATTCTGGTTCCAACAAGGTTAAAGTACAACTGAGATATTTTTGTTAGTTGCACTAATTACTCCAGCCCACCAAATATCATCAGGCCAGACTACTAACTTTCATATAACAGATCTAAACTTTCATCTGTAAAGCATTTTGCCTTGCTTTTAGGAATGCTCAGCAACTGGAAAGCCTGACAAGAACATTCACTTAATATTAAACTGGTCTCACACTTTCAGAGAAGAATACTAAGAGATGGAAAGCAGACTCATAGGTCATGAGACAAAGAGGGTTCCCACATTAAAGGAAACAGGAGCAACTGAGTCTGTTTTATAAATGGATTACACTTTTAAAGGCTTGCATGTAGGAGAGTTGTGAGGTGTTTTGAGTATTCCACTAGTAACTGCAAGATGAAAATCTTGGGGAAACTTAATGAGACACTATTAAGAAGTAGCAGTCCCTCTCCAGCAGGAATTTTCTTTCTAGCAAGGACTTTCAAGGCTAGCTTTTGTTTCAGAGGCTGAAACCAAACAGAAAAATAAATGTAGCATTTATGTTATGAGGACACTTCCTCAAAGAGGATTGCTCTGTTGCTGGAGAGCCTGAGCATCCAGACTAATATCAAAGGATTATGATTGCTGAAACACAGTTAGCTGAAAACAGATCCTTTTTCTATTTTTTTTTTCTTTTTTTTCTTGTGCAGAAAGATGCATTCAAGCATTCTGAACAAAACAGCACTTTGATCTGTTTTGTGGAGTTCTGTCACACACAAATCACAGAGTTCCTGGCACTAGAAAATAAATTCTGATCAGTGAAATTGCATTATTTTCACAGATAAAATTATACACATTTATAAGAACATCAAACAGTATCATTTACTCATCATGCTTTCAATACAGTATGAGTAGCTGATTGCATCATGAAAGAAAGAACAAGTTGCAATACTTAGGCAGAAGGAAAACTCTGTGGAATAAGTTTGAGGGGACAAACTGGAAGGAAGACTAGAAAGAAAATTAAAGAATAATACACATTTTTTTGGTAGGAAGCAGAAGATATGAGGAGAAAAAAAAAAACATGTAACTGGGAGCCCTTTAGAGAACACAATTCAAGATTACTTCAAAATATATCTGGTCAGAATTTTCAAATTTTATTCTGCTGGAAAGGTTTTCACTCTGAACCAAAATGAACAGCAGAAATTGCCAAGTTCCTCATGGGTATGAAATTTAGTTTGTCTCATTTCATTTCATCTTCGTAACTCCTACTGACTTAATTCCTAACACAGATGAAACTCTACTAGCATAGTTTCCGATCCAAGGAAAAAAACAAAACAAAACAATCCACTATTGATCTCTTAGTGCAGTTGTGATCTCTAAACTGCAGAACACTGCATTAACAACTACAACCACATCACGAGCAGGAGTGCTTAGACAGCTATTGTGAAGAAGGTGACCTAGAAATGAAGAACAGATAAAGGCAAGGCTAAGCATGCAAGAATCTTCACTGAGGTCATGGCTGCAGGAATCCTTCAAGCACTAGAAGTTCTCATTCAGACTTCTGTGTTGGACATGTTCTTGAGTTTTTACAGTAACTTTAAATAGTGCTACATGCAGAATCTACTGAGCAGAAAGAATGCAATTTTACCCACAGATTTACCAAATTTTACTTTCCTGGAACAAAGGAAAAGCATGCAATCTCCACAGAAAACAGTACAACTTTTAGCTGCTTTGATAAATAAATATAATCATCATTTTTTGTTACAATGGCCTCAGAAGATAGGATTAAGCAGTTTCAGATGAGCCATATTATTTAGAATCACATTTTGATTATGTGGTTTACCCTCCCAGCTATTCAGGCTGTGTAACATCCCCTGTCTGTTTAACCAAAATGGACTATCTGATGATGGATGCTTTTATACTGAGTGAAATTGACTGTGCAGCTGTTTAAACACTAAAGGCACTCAAGCGATTGCTTAACCTATTCTTGCTAGAGGTACTGCATTCTGAATCAAGCTCTAACTAGGAAGGAAATACCTTTCACATGATTTCATGAAAAAATATACTGAGATAGAGTTACTGGGTGAGTACCACTAAAAATATGGTTTGTAAAAAAGTTACTTAAAATTATACCATTTTAGTCTTTTTTCAATAACATTTCCCCAGGGTTTACAGGTCTCTGTTGTGAATTTTTCATAATGGCTATATTAGAAACATAAGGAACACGATATTCTTGAAAAGAAAAAAACGTATATTAAACAACAACAAACCTACTGTATTTAATCCTATATTTAATAAATTATCTTCTTCTAAACCAGTAATGATCAAGATGCTTTGACCTCTTGATCATATTATTTGCAGAAAGTGGAACTATTTTGAAACAAAACCAGTCTTCACTGAAAAGCGTTCATGTAAATTGATAATTCTCATTTTTAAAAAATCAAAATTAAAAACTCTGCTTAATTTGCTAATTATAAACAGCCTGTGTATTAAGTTTAGCAATACTATTAAGAGCACACATCTCTAAAAAAAACTCCGAACAAATGTTGATTTTATTACCTTCATATTCCTCACGGGAACACAATGATACAGAATTTATTTATTTATTCCCCTACACTTCAATGTCAATGATTACCCTCCACTAATCACTTCATTTTACAAGAGTTTTTGCATATGGGTAAACTGCACCATGCTGTTTATCTAGGAGAATCATAGTTTAAATAATAAGGAAGCAGCATTTCATAAAAGATATATTCTCTTGATTTGTTTTACTATCATGAAATGGCACAGAAATATATGCAGTTTGCCGAGTTGCCTTCCTATTTTAGAAAATGTAACTATTATTCTTTATGATTATTGCAATAAAAATAATTTTGCTTTTAATCTGAAGGGATTATCTACGGCTTAGATAAAGACAATAAATGTCTGAAGCAGATCTGTAAATGTTTAGTGTTTGACAAAAAAAACTGCTTTAAAATGAGATAAAATAAAAAATCAGAAGTCTTAACAGCTTTTCAGGAACACAAAAAATAGCTGCAATTTGGTACATAACATTAATGGTGCACTATTAACTCCCAGCTGCAGAACAGACAGGTGGCAGCATACAGCCATACGTTTGTGAAATAGAGTAGAATTTCAACACTGACCTTCTGAACCAGGGCCTCACAAAAAATCTATGCAAGATTTGTGTCTCGCAAAAGATTCATGGGCTACTTACGGGATAAAAAAAAAAATAGCAAAAAAAAAAAAGGTCTTCATTGTCTTTACTGGTACCTTTTGAGTAAAAAAATACACATAACAAGAAGAAGAGATTGCAAGAAGAAATGCTAAAGTGGCATAAACCAAAACTGCTATTTTTAATACCTCAGCAACTAAGCACACAGATATATTTGTTGTTACATTTTTTAGTAGAATATCTCTCTGCATATGGTCTTATGAAAAATAGTTTCAAATATAGACTAGCATATGGTTTTAGTTTGAATTGATACTTAAAGAGTTATTTTAAAGGGCTACATTAAAGGCTTATTTTAAGACTTTTGAGTGCTGCAAAACACACACAGCTTTCCATTAACTTTAGCATATCACACATCCAAGTTAGAAATTATATTCATGCTGGTGACTTTCCAAACAAGAAAGACATGTTAAGCATGTTTAGGAACATCATGTAAGACTGTAAATCTCCAGTAGAATCTTGGCAAGAACTTACCACAAAAACTCTTGATAACTGCTATGTGAGCAGAAACAATATTTAATGAACAAAAACCCACCTTTCATTCTAGCATCAGAACCCACATTGTTTAGAAATTACTTGAATACACGAGCCTCACATGTAAATCAGATGAATAGTGAAAAATTAAAATGTCAAAATTTAGGTCACAGCCTCCATACACTAAGGAAGTACATCCCTTCATGAATCACCCCTTAACTGAAAGATCGCTCCCTTCTTACCTGCCTGAGAAGTTTATGCTGATATAACCAGTCAGGAAGAATCTCTGCAGCACGGGTTTCCCAGAAGAAGCTGTAAGGTACAGGAAGAGTAAGGAGGGGAAAGAAATTCTCAAGCTTGCATTTCCTAACTGTTGGATGCACAGCTTCTTGCTAGCAAGTCAACAGAAAAGATCCCTGTTGTCACCTTTCAAAATGTGAAAGTTTTTCAAAGACACCAAGAACAATAAGTCAATCACCATATGTAAAGATGGAAATGTGGAAATATGTAAACCTAGTGCTAGCACCATTGTTTTAAGACTTGTTTCTTAAGGATATCAAGAAAAATTATTCACTACTGGTTTTGCTTCCCTGCCCTCCTCACAGTGATTTTTTAAATACAAAGACTAATCTTAGCCAGATTTGATAGAAGTAAATCTGTCAGCTATTAAGAATCTAGAAGTTCCAGGCAACTGCATGTAGAGGGTCTAGATGTTATGAGTGCCCTCAGAGACAGAAAAATCAGAGCCTGAGTGCAGGAGTCATCAGTCACCAGAGCATCCAGATGCAACAGAACTGTTGGAAATACTTGAAGTCTGTATCTCATTCAAAGGGGAAAATAATATAAAAAGTCACAATATGTTAAGTTCTGTTATTTCCAGTATTAAAAAAAAAAAAAAAAAAACTGGAAATGTGATGCCATAGAGCTTTTTTAATATATCGAGTATGGTTTACATGACAATAGGTATCTAAGTAGTCACATAAAATAGGCATACGATAATTTCTCAGATAATTCAGCTTTATACACACAGAGTGCAAGATGAAACAGCCTGAGATCCATCTTCTGAAATGAAACTTTAAAAAAGAAAAACAACTAGAAGTGCTATTTTCAGTTCTATCTTCCATTGGTTCTGGTTTCAGCCGAGTGACCTGAATGTTACTTAAAGCACTTAAGTCATCACTGTAAATATATTCTGGTTTATTGGCCATGGAAGAAGAGAGAAGAAAGACCATGTGACCTCTTACTACTGCTATGTAACAATTAAAAGGAAGAAAATTGGATTTCAAATCCACAAACTACAGTGGTTTACAGCTACCGGGCTGCTAAGGAAATTGCATTTGGGAATAAACCCATTCCATGTTTTTTGAATGTAAGGATTAAATTAATTTTATTGCTTCAGGAATCTTCAGTCTTAGACACTGTGCAACTGTTTCATGCTTGCATAAGTCTGGAATGGGTCTTGAGCTTATTAACCATTATGGAGTTTTTTAAGCTATCCAGCTGAATTTAATGCTAACTAAAGACTTTGCCAATCTGTTTGTCAGAATAGAGGCAAAACACAGGTAGCAATGTCAGCAGCTGGATTCCTGTATCTCATTTACTGATGGGCTGGTTCTATCTTTTAATTCATTCTTCTATCTTATAATTTACATTGTAGGAATCAAAAGATGAAGAAAAAGGTGAATCAAAATACTTCATCAAGTACTTTGCTTCTGAGCTTCTTTAGTTGTCCTGTCAAAATTTTCAAAGGTAGCTGCTGTTGCCTTCTGCTTCCCTCTGACATGTAGCACAGCTAGTTTGCTTTTCAGCTTTTCCAGCTGAGCGTGGGGCTGTGAAAGCTCTTCACAAATAGCAGGGTAGTGTTTTTCAGGCTTCCCTCTCCTACTGACAGAAGCATGCTTGGAAGAAATCAACCTTTGTGGCTACCCTGGTTTCCAGATTGGATATGGCTGGCCAGTTCTATTCAAATAAACCTCTCAAATGACTGTGCCTTCTCTTTCCTCATCTTTTACATAGACAGAGATTCTGAACAGCAAGATAGGCACTTCAGATATACAGTGATATGGCTTTAGATGTCAGTAAGAATGTAGCTGCACTTTTTCCAATATTACTTTCAAGAGATGATACTGAGTCATTTATCACATAGCAGCATATTATCCAAAACTGTTACACAAATTGGTGTCTTCTATGTCTATTTCTATGTTAGAAGTAATTGTATCTTTGTGAATTCTTGCCTTTTACTATTGGCACAACCTTGGGAAGATAAGGCAGGCAAGGCAGAGTGGTAGGGAAGTCACCTGTATGTCCAGAATTGCAGAGGAGATGGCGTGGCCATACACAGAGGTGAAATAATGTGATAGAACAGAAAGAAATCTAAAGCTAGTAGAGCATTAATTGAATTAGTCAACAAAATTATTCACAGTCTGTCATATTTCAATCCGTATACCCATGAAAATGAAGGGCAGAAAGATGCTCAGATTTTTTACAACAAAGTTTATAGATTCATCTCCCAAACACCCTTTGTTCAGGCTAGTTGCACCAACATAATCCACATAAGGTGACACTGGATAGAACTTGAATTCTTTAGCATACATCTGATAAAGTGCACAACATAAAATAACATTTCAACATTACTCAGCTGACTGCTACATTATTTCTGCCAATCAGATAAAGGAATGCACTGGGTTACATTTGTAGTCCTTATTTACATAGCTAGATTTAGAACCCCTCTCTCTTAATCCTCCCTAATAGTAATTTCCTTTTATGTGGTCATTTTAATTGTATATCTTGCTGATGCCTACTCTTTGTTTAATGTAGCAATCAAAAAAACCATCAAGTAGGCAACAGCACAGAAAGACTATTGCACAAGAGACTATTTTGAAACATACTATTGAAAAACTACAAAAGCAAATTCTTTTATGGTGTAACTGTTATGTAATTTCTGCATGAAGATTGAAGCAGCCTCTATATGCTCTGTTATGTGAATTACCCTAATTCTCCTAGAAAGGCAAGGCCATGGTTCAGAATGATAACACTGCAATATCTTTGCTTAACTTCTACAGCCAGCCATAAAAACATTCAAATAAAGCATATTTTAAAGTAACTGTGCTGATGTGTCAGAGTAGGAGATAACATTATCCAAGAACTGTATCAAATCCATGAAGCTGGGTCTGCACCTAAGCCACCAGGCTGAAATCTCAGAGGCCTTTTCCTTGAGTTTGATGGATGAGCACGGCTGCAGTAGCAGGATACACCAGCTGCCTGAGCAGCATTCCAAAGAAGGAGTTCCACTGGAGCAGAATCACACTTGGACGCACTGTACCACCTGTACTAAAATTAAAATGGTGCTTTCTGCCTGATTTTTTTCACTGTGGCCATTTTTAAGAGGAGTAACATTCTTGGAGAGAAGCAATATTACATATACAGAAAAGAACTTTTGTTCCATGGGTTGTTTTGGGTACTTGAATATATCTTCTTTGCTTCTTTCATTATCTGCCTGGCTGTAGTAAAACACTGCTGCCACGTTTTGAAACTGTCTTCACTGCAGTCATCTTCCTCTGTTGGTTCATGGCTAAAGCATTTTGTACTTGAATAACAGTATGAGTCCTGCATCTATACTCATGTATGAAAGCACAATGGTATAATATCTCTGTCACCATTTTCTTCTTTTTTGGTAGCAGAAATGATCATTGGTACACTAAGGACAAAAGCAATTACAACACTTATTACTGCCTGAAGGAAATGGCACAGAATGAAGATTGTTTTCCTTCCACTGGTGTTGGAAATTTTACATAATATCTTTTTAAAATCATAGAATCACTGAGCAAGTTTCATTCTTCTGGCTATGTCAGCTTTTTCAGTGTTTCAGACTGAAAGCTATTTTTACAACAGTGTGTAAGTGACAAGGTTGAACGACGAAGATTGGAGATGAATCTGTAGACAGAATAAGAGATAAATGCATTTTTCCTGACTGAGTAGTCACCTGTAATATTTGGCTGTACTTTACTTTATATTCCCTCAAAGGGTTTAATATAGCTACACTAGACACAATTTTTTTTCTGTCTGCCTTCCTACAACAGGTTGACACAGTCTCCTCATGCTTTTGGTCAGTTCAAAACTGACCTAAAGTTTTCAAGATATATGACAAAATTTTGCACATTTGAGTACTTTTTCAGTGAATAAGATGATTTTATTTGAATGTTAGAAAAGAAATTTAGAGTGCTGTAAATAGTTAGAATTCGGTGGAGAAGAACTTCTTTTTATATCCCAGCACACTTACTCCATCTCTGTTTAATAGGAGAAATATTTTTCCATAGGATATACCTTTTTAGCCTGCAAAGCATAGTCAAGATTTTTTCTTGCATAGTCAAGATTTTTTCTTGTTTCAAGTTTGGAAACAAACAATACTATATAAGCCATCTTTATCTTTCAAAGGATCCTTTCAAAGTTCAGTTTGTCGTCCTGGATAATTATATCATTCTGATCATCATACTTTCTAAGAATATATTTAATATTAAAAGCAATAATAGAAAACTCATTAGAAAAATAGCATAGTAAAAATTCAGTTTGAAAAACTACTGAGATACTCCCTTAATTTTCTTTGCATTTATTTTTGTAATTATTATTCTCCTAGATTTATAGCTTGGCAGTTACAGAAATAGTGTAATTACTAATAGCATCCAATAAAAAATTTTAAAGTTCTCTCATAAAACTGAAAAACATCTAGTTTGTACCTCAAAAATTTGCAATGGAAAATGAAAAATGAACCCCATGATTCAGAAGTTACTTAATATTCCCTCATGACATCTTGGCTATCAGCAGGAAATGTTTCCAAATTACTAATGGCATTTCATAGTTCTTTTGCAAAAGTGCACAGTTTCAGTTTTAAAGATTTAACATATTTGTGAACAAATAGTATTTAATATATTATATAATATATAACATATTTGTGAGTATTTAAAATAACCTTTCTGTTTCAAATAATCCATATTAAATTCATATCTAGCATTGTATGTGTCTTAACCTCAAAGTAATGGCTGTTGATATAAGAGCTGTAGGACATATGAAGAAATAAAGCAAATGTTTTTAGGTTCAGGCTTAACCTGTGTTTCATAACTGTTTTTCTCTAAAAAAGAAAAAAAGAAAAAAAGAAAAAAAGAAAAAAGAAAAAAAGAAAAAAAGAAAAAAAAAAAAGAAGTACTGCTTGTTGCAATCAGCATTTATTTTCCATCCTGAATAAGAAGCCCCATTTTAATTTAACTTTTTTGTGAGTACTATTACCACACCGTACCAAAAGTACAAATAAAGCAATAACTTTTCATATCAGAAGTCAATGTACAGTTTTGTACTGGTGTAACCCCACATTGTTATGATTAATGACCTGCCTGTGGCATTTTCATAAGGTTTGAAACTTCAATATATAAGTTAAAACGCTGGTCCCATTAAAGTCAATAATACAATTCCCATTGACTTAAAATGATTAAGAATTTCACCCACTGCCCTTTGCTTCACATTGTTCTTGATTATTCATCTGGAGATTATATGAGATGAAAAATATCTTTTTTAATCTATTCATAATCTTTTAGATAAGCTTATACAGCTGTTGTTTCTTTAACATACATAAGTGCTCTTGCTAGGCACAAAGAAATCTGACTTTCAACTATCTCTGTCAAAATCACATGAAAGCAACCCACTGGGTTGATGCTTCTCTTGTAACACTGTATAGATACATAGAGAAATGTATATCTAAGTTCAGTAATTATGTATTCATATGTTTGATTGTGCAGTGATGTGAAAATCAGAAATTTAAATTTGTTTTAGGCCTGAAAATTCTTTAAATGCTCTTCTAGAAATCACAGAAAATATTTTCAGTTCTTAAATAAATAATGATTCAATCACTCTTCTGTATCTAGTAAATATGGATGTGTGAGTAAAAATAAATCTAACACTAAGTAAGAGATATAGAGCAGACAAAAAAAGCTTTTTCATGTATTCTTTCCTTTGACCCATTGTGTGATGTCAGTGTTGCAGAGTCAGAAGCAGGGCTGTACCAACAAAGCTGCTTTCTCTGGCACCAGCATTCCCCTCTTGCCTGTCAGCATGGTTGTATTGCTCACTCTCTATCACAGCATGGGCACCAAATACACAAATTATGAAAAAAAAAAAAATCGATCTCAACTTGTGTCAACGTTACCTGATATATATCCACTAAAGCACTTTATCTTCAGTGGTTTCTGTGCAATTGGATCCTTATACTCATATTTGCCTCCATTAACTGCACTGCATTTCAGAGGGTTCCACTTCATGTGGCACTGTATCCTACTAACGAAAACATCTAATTACAAAAAAGATTGCCAAACATAAGAAAAACCCCAAAAACCTCA